>CM046871.1:36266534-36355120 GCA_025617745.1 Heliocidaris erythrogramma | reverse complement strand
ATAGTACATAAGATTTCAAATTATTATTTAAGAGAATTACGGACAATTTACACAACACAACTTTTTATAAACAAAGTTTTTAATAAACAAAGTGAAATTCGATGCTTTGGTGATGACAAGCTAAAAGTTTGCTACAGCCAGTATAACCTTTTTTAGGTCTGTGTAAATTATACGTTACATACATAAGAAATAATCATATTTTACACTGCCTTTCTAAACTTGAATTAAAAATTGGTTGCTCCAGTTGGAAAGAATGAAGGTATCACGAAGCACCAAGAACAATAATAACGTCTAATGTCATCTGGGTGTATCAGATTTACAAACAATGATATAATTCCTTTGTTATTATATCAAAGTCACGCACATTAACTCTGAATCTCAGACTTTTGAAAGTAATATCTATTTGCAAACTTACAAAAATGAAATGGAAAATGAACATTGAATAATAGTTGTCAAGGCAACTAAAAGTAACATAAATATATCAATATTGTTCTAAAACATGTGGAATATCTTTCGGAACAGTGTCCAAGTTTCATTGAATTGGGATTATGATGAAAAAAATTTACAGCATAGGTAAATCTTTGTGCGCTCAATGTTCACAAGGTTTTAGGACACCTACCCCCTGGACAACCACCCCCGGATAACCACCCCTAGGATAACCACCCTCTAGGAAAACTATCCCTAGGACAACTACCCAATAGGGCAACCCTCTAGGACGACTACCCCCCCCCCCGGACAATGACCCTCTAGGTTGATTACCCCCCCCCCAAGGCCAACTACCCTCGAGGACAAGACAACTTACTACCCCCCGGACAACTCCCCCCCCCCCCCCCCCAGGACACCCTCTATAGGAAAAGTACCCCAAATTGGACTTAACATCACATTGAACAATATTGTGCTCAGTAAACGAAGAAGCTTGATGGGAGGAATTTTAATTTGTAAACAAATTTTTAGGCATTTTACTCCCAGTGTTAAAGATCGTATGCTCGATCTGTAATGAAAAACACAAGTCAGAAAAAATTGGAACCAGCGGGATTCGAACCTGTCATCTACTGCTTGCCGGGCAGAGACTTAACCACCAGGCTATTCTGGTTCACGGCCAAGTCACGATGAACTGGAATCAAATACCCAAGATCCTCTTCTTTCTGACTCATTAATATTCAAACGGTCCGCCGTAGACAATGGTTAGTAAACGAAGAAGCTTGATGGGAGGAATTTTTAATTTGTAAACAAATTTTTAGGCATTTTACTCCCAGTGTTAACTTTTTACTTAAACAAAACTTTAAGGTATAGATTCCCCCTTTGTTTTAGAACCTTCTTTTTTTTTGCTTGTCTGAGAATTGGATACCATAAAATTTTCCACCCCCCCCCCCCCCCCCCCCCACTGATGGACTTTTCAAGGGTTGGCGAGAAGAAAAACATATGGATCTCCCTCCAAACAGTTTCCGCTAATCATTTCCTCGCAAGTTCCCCCCCCCCCCCATCCTTGACGCCACTGAAGACAATTATTCCTATAACCCCTGTATAGGGTTTAGCACACGTTTCATGAGCACCAAGGCACTATAATGACCACCAATGCGCGATTCTGCTTGAAAACAGTCATCCAGATTAAAATCAACGCAAATCAAAGTCAGGGTCTAGATAAATAGATGTTAAAGACAATAATGAGATGTACATGAAGTTCATTTAAAAAAAAATTGTCAAGATAATCATTCCTACAATCCTCGTAGCGCTTGGCGCACGTTGCATGAGCACCAAGTCGCTATAATGAGCACTAATGCGCGATTGTGTGCTTGAAAACAGTCATCAAGATTGTAATCTAAGAAAATCAAAGTCAGTGTCTAGATGATTAGATGTTAAGGACAATATTGAGACGTAAATAAAGTTCATTTGAAACAAAATTTTACAGATAATCATTCCTACAATCCTCGTAGCGCTTGGTACACGTTGCATGAGCATGCACCAAGTCGCTATAATGAGCACCAATGCGCGATTTTGTTTGAAAACAGTCATCAAGAATGTAATCTAAGAAAATCAAAGTCAGTGTCTAGATGATTAGATGTTAAGGACAATATTGAGACGTAAATAAAGCTCATTTGAAACAAAATTCTACAGATATATCATTCTAACAATCCTCGTAGGGTTTAGCACACGTTTCACGAGCACCAAGTCACTATAATGAGCACCAATGCGCGATTTTGTTTGAAAACAGTCATCAAGATTGCCCACTAATTAATAGCCACATGTAATAAGAAGACGATTGATTGATTGATTGATCGATTGATGGATTGATTGGTTTGTTTGTTGGTTGGTTGGTATTTAATTGATTGATTGGTTGGTTGTTTGATTGATTGGTTGATCGATTGGTTGGTTGGTTGATTGGTTGGTTGGTTTGTTGTTTGGGTGGTTAGTTGTTTGGTTGATTCATGAATTGATTTGTAGCTTCGTGGATGATTAATTAATTCATTCATTCATTGACTTGTTGGACTGATTGATTGATTGATTAATTGATTAATTGATTATGGTTCGTTAATAGATTTATTAGGTATATAGTAGTCGGATTGAATTTATTCACCACTTTCATAATTTAGTAAACTTTCACTTGTTAATTTTTGATTTAGTGATTGATTGATTGATTGATGACTGCCTGAGGCAGAAAATGTCGGCATTGCGGACCTTCTTAATTAGTCTACGAGACCGACATTTCTGACAACTTTATTAGCATCGAAATAACGCCTCCTGCATGTGCAATGGGCAAAACTATACACTCTAAGAATCACTGCGTTAGATGTTGAACGCTTTTCTGTTCACTTTTTTCTTACCATTCTCGCAGTGGACTCCTGTGTATCCCGATGGACACTGACATGTATAGCTGCCATCAAGAGCTGAGCACACCCCATTCAGACACGGATTCGAAGAACATGGGTTTACTAGAGAAAATATTAAAGGGAAAGGTTTTTTTAGATTTTAGAAGGATTACTCCACTGTGGGTTTAACAATTCTGTTGATCGTACTTAAAGTGAAGAGAGAAGATACCTAATTCTTCATTAGTTTAAAGTTAACCAGTTGATTTGTTTTTGGTATAGGCCTATATACTTTAACACATATACAAACATGAAGTTCTGCCCTGTCTTCTTTAATTACAAAATGGACGATGTGAAATGATTATCACTGATTGACCCCCCCCCCCCCCCTCCCCCTCCACAAAAATTTCCTTTGGAATTTTCTCTTTTATTATTATGCATTTGAATGCTTGTCATACGTATATTTGAACTTTGAAATTGAAATTTATTTATTCAATAACAATAATAATTAAACAAAAAACAATCTATACAAATTTAGATGCAAGAGAGTTTGGGATAAAAGGAACCAGAAAATAGCATGAATGCTAATCGAGTCTGGTACCTTTAAAAATAGGAAAACATTGTTAATACAATTAAAAACAACCCCAAACATATAATGGTATGAAGATGACTATAAACAAAACTATAATACAAATATAAATGGATGTAGTGGTAAAGCATATTTTTAAAAAATCATGATTAATGATCCATGAAGTGTGAAGCGAGGAGATAATGGTGTCACTACGTACCCAACAAAATTATTGGAGTATTCAAGAAAAGAAAAAAAAACATCAAAATGTAGTAGCAAAAGTCATAAAGCTTCCACCATTGTTCACAATCTATGGTATGTCTGTACGTCACTGGATGTGCAGGCCAGGACTTCCTTAGAATATATAAAGCAATAGCATTCTTGTTTCGTGACGTTTCCCACTCTGTACCTATTGAAATAGAACTCTCCTCTTTAAGTTTGGATTCCATGACAGCATAATAATGAATTGAAAAAATAGTTTGATAAATTAGGACACAGAGACTCTCACCGTATGTGAGGCCTGACAGGGCCCCTGGAAGGGGGGGGGGGGGGAGTGGGGGCTGGCTCGAGTGGCTCGGTCAACCAAGTCCACCCCCCCCCCCCCCACCCCCAGCAGAATTACGTCTAATGCTTGAACTTCCACGATGCGACGGTGTGGAAGCTCATTTTTCTCATATCGAGCATCCCATCTTCTTAAATTTTGATGTGTAAAAGAAAAGGAAACTACCTTAAAGTCGGTTAGTTAGAGCCTTCATTTGAGGTATACGTCCCGAAAGAAAATATGCCCCTGACAAATTTCCAACCAAGAAAAAAAATGATAGACCTACTGACATTTCGGTGAAGTGATGAAATGAAGGGATGATAAATTGCTCTCAAAATCTCCCAAATTAGGGACAATGTCTCAAAAATTTCTGCACTGTCACAATGCAAAACTTCAAAGACTAGAAATACAAGATACTTGGGGCAAGTATCTCTCTATAATGATGTATGCCAAACTTAACCCCAGTCTTGATCAGTCATCTTTTTTCAGAATCGACGGAAGCCCCGAACTTTCAGGACACGCCACTGCTTATAATGTAAATAGATAAATACATGACTGTTATTACCTACCCGTTGGTCGAGGTCCTGGTCTTGAGCTTGGTCGTGGAATCAGATGGAAGCATGCTAGTGACGGAACTGCCATGAAAGCAAGGACCAAAACAGAGAAGATCAATTTGATGTGTCCCATGATGTTGACTAAATCAGATCTATTAATAAAAAAGGTACGATAAAAAGCGCGATCAAACTCGACGATTAAGAGATGCAACTGGAAGCGAATTATGACGGCGACAGTGACGATGGTTTTCTCACAATATCATACACACACATATAATTCAGAAGGCAAGATATTTCACCCATATAAACAAAACACCTTTTTTTGTGGCGCATATCAGGAGCATTCTAGCGTGGCCATACTAGCAGAAGCAGCCCGTGGACATCCACGGGCGCTAGCTGTGTTTATGAATAATCACCGTACCGTATATCTGTCACAATAATCAAGTGGATAAAGTCGGGTATAAAGTTATTTTTTAGCAAGAAGTATTTACAACATGTGCATTGGAGGATTCCGGGGGGGGGGGGAGTACTTCCGGCCCGTGCCCTCCCCACCCCCCTTTTGGAAGGAAAGTATACATTTTGACCCTAGACGATCCGCCCTTTTGTTGATTGTGCACCCGCCCCCTTTTAGAATGAAACCTTGGAGGGACGCCCATAACCACCCCCTCCTGAGCGAATTTTGGAGGTGTTGAGAGACTTTCCAAGAACCTGGCAAGACCTAGAAAATACAGGTCTGCCTTTTCCAAAAGTTGACAAACCTGCACAATTCTGGATCCGCCCCTGATCATTGTGTGTGTCTTATTTATCCAAAGCGTGCATGAGTTCTGAAGAAAATACATTTTCATCTTGATGAAGATGAATGATATAAATATAATAATGTTGGAGTAGAATATCCATGCATAGACCTAGAGGGAGCGATTTGATCTTGCCATGTTTCTGTGGTTTAATACTCAGAGAAATTAAGGCCATGAAAACATAACATCCATAATTAGCGGTACGTCCCTGTAAAGGATGCAAAAATGAGAAAAAAGAATTTGTCATTTTATTTTCAGGGGGATTATGGCCCCCTTATATGGGTCTTAGGAGGACCGACGGATTGACTTTTCCCTACTACTCCCCGCTCCCCCATTCCATTGTCATCCCATCACCCCCAGCGCGAAGAGAGAAGGGATTAATATATTACGTATTCATATTATAGTGGAAATATTTTCGAAGGATTTTTTTTGTTCTTGTTGTTTTTGTTTGTTGTTTTGTTTTATTTTTGTTGTTCTTGTTGTTGTTGTTTTGTTTTGTTTTGTTTTGTTGTTGTTTTTTTTTTTTTTTGGGGGGGGGGGGGGGGGGGCTCCTTCTTTACACCGTTGCAACCGATATTCCTAAGTGACGTGATCTCCCACACCTCCCCTCCCCCGAATGATGTGTACATATCGGTTTAGTCTGTCATATGAATTGAGGCGATATACAATAACATCCAACGGTATGAAGGCCATTTTCCCCAATCATGTCAATTCAGCTGTTATTCCATAAGTCATTCCTATTATTAAACAGTTATGCGACAACCACCCTAAACACTACTCACATGATCAGGGGCGGATCCAGAATTTAGTATAAGGCGGGGAACACAAGTGCAGGTTTGTCAACTTTTGGAAAAGGCAGACGTGGGGGGTGCGAGAATTTTCTTTTCGTCACACCTCCAAAATTCGCTCAGGAAGGGGTGGTTATGGGGGTCCCTCCATAATTCTCTGACAAGCAAAAAAAAAAAGAAGGTTTCATTCTAAAAGGGGGCGAGGGCACAATCGACAAAAGTGTCAAATTAGGGTCTGTGCTTGCAGACTATACCGTACCGGTAGCGAACGTCGTGAAACCATAGAGTTACATACACACTAAACTGTGTGTGTGACCATGAAGCTTCAAATGATGTAACTCTATGCGTAATGTACCTGTATGACCTGTATCATCATAATCATCATCTCTATCAACATCATCTCTATCAACATCATTATCACTATCATTCTTATCATAACCATCATCACCACCATCATTATCATTGTTATCATAGTCAGTTATTATTGTAGTAATGAGTACACGGAAAGAAAGTTCAGCATTATCCTCATAGATATCAGTCGTCAAAAAACAAACAAACAAACTATATAACAAAACAAATGAAAAACGGAGTGAATTAAGGTATATATATTTCGTACATAAGATTAATAACATCGATATGAAGAGACATAATAATAAAAAGATGATCAGTTGTAATTTTGAAGGACCTCAGTTTAGTCATATCATTTAGACTAATGCTACTGTCGATGTATCACTATATATTCTTATACATACCCGTCTGACTGTGTTTTTTTTAAGTCTTACATTTAGGCCAAATTTCATAATGATTTGTCTGAAATGTTTATCCCTGCTTTCCAAATAATGGCATATCATTGGCTTTCAAGAATAAATGCCGGTTACATCCTATAAGGCAACACATGAAGAAATCTTACGATACTTGATACTTGGATGATAAGAATACAATATGCCCTTTAATTACAGGGGTTCTGGGGTACGAGCAAACCCCATCCCTCTCCAGAAGAAAAAAATAGTTTCATAGATTCTCGGATAAAAAAAAGTTTGGAATGGAAAGGTCACTTTACCCGGGCGCCTGGTGGACCCCCAGCCCCGGCCCCCAGCCCCCGCCCCCCCCCCCAAACAAAGCTTGCATGGGCCTGTATTATCATGATTATCAACACAATTAATCTTAATTTGTCGTACGTTTGGAGGATGATTGTCAATCAATGTTGACGGTGATGACGGTCTCCTGCGTTCACAAATCCTGTTAATTTTAAAATGCTAATTTCCCATATTGTATATATATTTTCTTTGTATTCAAGAAGTAAATTGGTACTGCTGACAATATGTATATATATTTTTTTTAAATATATAATTCATGTATTAATATAATTTGTATCATGCTATTGAACGCAGAAATAAAATCAATCAATCAATCAATCAATGTTAACTGTGTCCTATACAACTAATATTCTTCTTGACCATGCATGATGTACAAGTTTTTCTTTAATTCATGTCCCTCTGATTTCAAGTAATGTATTTTCAAGATTATACTTTCAAGAAATATTATTTGATAGATCTTGATTGATCCTTTAATAAGGCGATTCTCATGGGTTATAACATTCGGTGGTGCAGTTAGACACACATGTATCTAGAGGGTGCATCTGTTCTGGGCATAACATGGTGTTCGCTGGGCAGTCACACTTCCGATCACAGATAGTGATGCATGATTCAATCTCGACACCACAACGATCTGGTCCACAGTACGAGGCGCAGTCGTTGAAGATCATGTTGTTTGGACACTCAATAACTGTATAGATCGACAAGAGAGAAAGTGATTGGTTGGCGGGTTGGTTGGTCGATTGATTGATAGATAGATAGCTTGACTAATAAATATGTAGACTGACTGGTTAACAGGTTGGTTTACTGACTGACTGACTGATTGACAAACTGACTATTGCTATTATACATGTAGGTAGAAAAATTACAGCGTATGACAGTATAACATTTTGTTTAATGTAGACCCACAGTCATTGGCGGATCTTTATTTTCTGCTTTTCAGAAAAATTTGGAATAAAAAATCTACACATAAATAAAGCGATAATATTTTTCCTGACTTGTAACCATGGGCTTGTGCGCGCATTTTCACGAGGGGGCTGACGCCGCTCTCCCGAATATCAACTTACCGGTTCCTAATTTTGACACTTTGTTCTAGTGAAAATGACAGAAATTGCATCTTCGGGCACAGAGGCAGTGGGCTCTTCAATGCCGAATATGACGTGATGGTTGCCCGAATATCGGCATTTGCAAAATCCTCAGGGGGCTGCAGCCCCTAGCCCCCCGCCCCGTACGCCTATATGCTTATAACCCTCTTTCCCTGTCAGAGGATTCTGGATCCGCCATCGATATTGTTTTGATCAATCTCTTACAATAAATACCATCTGGAAAAGAAAAAGACCGGTAATTGTTCCATTAACATTTGGTTATACCAAGAAGCTGTTTTTTATCAATGAAAAATCTCACCAGTTTCACAATTTATTCCAGTATATGCACCCTCACAGTAACAGGTATAAGCGCCCCCATCATTATCCGCGGCACACTCTCCATCATTCTGACATGGGTACGAAAAGCAAGGATCGGCTAAAGAGAACGATATAAGAAATTATTATTATTACATGATTGCTATTGCAAAATCGAAGAATCAAACTAATACATTATTGAGGCTTTCGCTCTGACGAGTGCAAAAGGAAAAGCTTCATGACGTCTTAGTGAAGCCTATCCGACGCCCCCCCCCCAATGATACCAAATATTTGCACATTTTCCATCTTTATGATCCCTTCATTTCTATGAAGATTTCCTCCAGAAGACATTGAGAGCTGTTTTATTGGAAATTAATAGATGTTGGAAATAATGAGCAAAAAAATAAAACCTAAATAAAATTAGATCGGCTAATGCATGTTTGTTTTGGACAAGTACGTAAATCTGTAGAACTTATTCCATTGCCATACACATTTGTGATTTCTTACCGATTTCACAGTTGATTCCTCTGTGTCCAGGTTCACATTCACACGTATAGCCGTCATCTAGGGGCGAGCATGCGCCGTTCAAACACGGGTATGACGAGCATGAGTTTTCTACAGCAAGATAAATTTACAGGTACAATTTTAGAAGATTTGCTTTTCAAATAAAAATTACACTAGATTATTCATCATTTTGTACAAAGCAAAAGAATAGGGGAACTAATTCCTTTTCTTCAGTAATGCCGCAGGTGCGGCAATAGAGTTGCACACTGGCGTAGACAGGGGAGGGGCACCGGGGGTCCATGGCCCCCTTATTCAGCCACTAAAAAAAGCGAGAGCGAAGTGAGAAAAAAAGTCCTATAAAAGCACTACAAGCCATTATCTGGCTCTCAAAATTTGCTAAAACGTCAAAATAACTCTCCTCGCCCTGCACCCACCCTTGTTACCATGGGTGTCGATTCCTGGGGGATGGGGGTATATATCCCCAAATTGCCAATAAGAATTATGATACATTAAATTGAAACTAATAATTATCCAAACACATGATGTTTGATCTTGAAATACCATCACATTCTTTAATGATTAGAAGTAAGGAAATAAGAAATGCCATAATTTCAATGCGAAAATATCGAAGAAAATTCGTTCGCTGGCATTGTTAATCCCAATTAAGGGGTTCCGTCCATTGGTGTTTCGATCCGTGCATTTCTTCTTAAAAAAAACATTTTGGGATGCTCTAAAATGCAGGTTTTATAGACAGATTTTTGAAAACTTCCCTGATGTAGGAGGGGGATACCCCCTCCCACCCTCGCTCGGTCTCTTCGCTCAGTGGTGTATATAGGGGGCAGGGTGACACGTGCCCCGGGAAGCACTTGGAGGGGGCGCAAAAAACGCAAGGGAGTGAAAGCAAAATAAGGGGAAATAAAGAAAAATCATAATCTTTACGGATCACGCGCCCCCAAATCCGCCGGGGTAAATGCCCTATAAATCTAGTGTTTGAGGGTTTGAAATGCGAAAATTTTCCAAAGCTCGGTCGCTTTGCTCCCTCGCATAATTATTTTCTTTCAGGATCTCGTAATTTTCCCTCCCCCAGTACATAGTTCTTAAACAGCTTAAAGGGTTCAAAAATTTTGAAAAAATAAAGATGTAATTGCTTTGCTCACTATATCATGTAAGTTTCATATGACTCCTGCTAAATACTGCACTCCCAATATTGGATAAAGTGTATAAAACAGCATTTGCAAAGGCTCAACTTATGAAAGAAATTTCAACTTCAGGTCGCCTTGCTGAATTTCTCGACTTTTTCTCAAACCTGTAGCCTAGGGTTTTCGTTAGTTCTGCTCCCGATTGCGGAAATGAGTGAATAGAAAACCGTTTATCAATATATAAAATTCGAGCTTCTGTACCGCTCAACTGCGGTGGTCAAATGCAAAATTTCATGGGTAAATTTCACAAGAAAATGCGTTTGAACATGAAAAATTTTCCACTCGGTCGTTTTGCTCGCTTTTACAATAACATAGATAGGTTTGGGCACTCGGGGGGTGGGGGGGGGCTATCTTCATTGTTGGCCCCGAGCGCAATAATCCCTAGATACGCCACTGGCTTCGCTCCCTGTATGTGAAATGTTGCGTCAAAATAATTGAAAAGCATTCTGGGCGTCGAACTACTTTCCGCCTAAAAAACTGTTTCCTAAAAGCCGTTATCTTTCTCTTAAAGGGAGTGGCAAGTCGTAATCCATGGGCCTGACCAGTTGGCCTGACTCGGGCAAATTCGGATACAATCAGGTCCAATCGTGCGCTACCGAAGGAATGTTATTGCCGAATTCCTCGCGTGATCGTTAACTCGAATCCCTACAATACGTAACCGACCAATTAGATTCAAATACTGGAATAAAGAACGGGCGATCTTGTTTACTCAAATTTGGGTCAATGTGCGAACTTTTATTAGCTGCGCGCGATAAATTGAAGTCGCTTTGAACTTTGATCAAGAGAAAGGAGCAGCCAACTGTAAAACCGCCCACAGATTGTGTCTTGTCGCTCCCTTTAAATTTGCTGCAACGTCAGAGCTTTCGTGCTTCACGCGGGAAGGGGGAAACTCCCCTCCCTGCACCCACCCCTGTTACATACAGTGCAGTATTGCGTCCAAAATAACTGATAAGCAGCCATGGCGTCGAACTATAACTTTCCGCCTAAAAAAGGGTGCTAAAACGTCAAAGCTTTCGCGCTTCGCGCGGGAGGAGGGGGGGGGGGTGAAACTCCCCTTCCCTGCACCAACCCTTGTTACATACATTGCAGTATTGCGTCCAAGTAATTAATAAGCAGTCGGGGAATTGAAATAGAACTTTCGCCTAAAAGAAAGTTTGCTACAAGCCGTTATCTTTTTCCCAAATTTGCTAAAACCTCAGTGCTCAGAACCCTGTTACATACAGTGCAGTATTGCGTCCAAAATAACTGATAAACAGATAACATTCCGCCTTTAAAAAGGGTGCTAAATTGTCAGAGCTTTCGCGCTTAGCGCGCCGGAAGGGGGAAACTCCCCTTCCCTGCATGCACCCACCCCATGTTACATATATTGCAATATTGCGTCCAATTAATTAATAAGCAGGCGGGGAATCGAACTATAACTTTCCGCCTAAAAAATTATTTGCTACGAGCCGTTATCTTTCTCTCAAACGTCAGAGCTATCGTGCTTCGCGCGGGAAGGGGGAAAGCCCCCCTCCCTGCACCAGCCACTTGAACATACAGTGCAATATTGCGTCCAAATAACTGAAAAGCAGCCAGGGCGTCGAACTAACTTTCCGCCTCAAAACAAAGTGTTAGGAGCCGATCAGAAGTCCGCTTGAGATTATGAAAAGGGAAAATAACGTGATAAGATATCGATCTTTCTGTCTATTTTAATACATTTCATTTCGATTTTGTCCCGTATCTTCCTAATGTGGTCATTTTATAATTAATGAATGTCGTATTTCACCATTCATTTTCGAATTTTGTACGTTAAACCATGTTGCAATCGATTTTTTTTTTTCAAAGTGTCATTCAAAAAATTATTTCAAGTAGGTCCATGACAGGCCTGTCATTTCAAAAACATTCCCATACCAACTGGCTTAGATAGTGGAGGGGCACACAAGGGGTCATGTGAAAGGGGAGAGCGGAAAGAATGTGGAAAATAATTTGAGATAATAGGGTTTCTAGTCAATTTTATTTGCCTTTGTCCTGCAACTTCATAACATTGAAGTACTCATTGATGCATTTTGATCTTTAAAAAGTATTAGATTGGACAGGAAATCCTGACAATACAAGGAGGTAGAGTGCTTAAAACGTCATACAAAGATAACATGGGAAGATAAGCAGTGATAAACATGACGACTCAAATGAAATCTGTGGTAATGGAATATAATAGTGAAACACAGAAACCATACTGGAAAAGATAGAGAGGGGTATTTAATGTGTCTGTTCACTTCAAAATGGAAATGTTCCCGCTCTCAAGTTGCATGGAGTACTCCAGGCGGACCCGGTCAAGTCATTCAGGCCCTTAGATTATGGCCCTCTAATACAGCCTGTTCAACCGGAGTGCCATGAGAATATTTTATAAAACATCGACTTCTTGGAAACTATAATGAGAAATAACAAGATACCCCAGTATAACACTTGGAGTGTCTTGGAAATATTATTTGGGAGATAGTGAAGTACGTTTTCCGTTGCTCGCTTCGCTTAATCACAAAACTTTGAAATATTTTCAGGCAGCGAGGACCATGAATATTTCCATAGTATTTATTGTAATATGTCCATGAATGTTCAATGTTATTTTCGGGCACGTCACTGCCTTATTATCGCCATGGCGCCAAGATATTAGGGTTACCTTACTTTCTATATTAAAATTAGCAACAGCAAATTAAAGTTCATTTTTCTTCGCTCGCTTAATCGCTTGCTCCCAAATCTTAGAAATTAGATAGTTTCAGGCAGCGATGTGCATGAATATTTCCATAGGATGCTACTGCAATGTTCAGGTACGTCGCTGCCCTATCGCCATGGCACCGAGTAATCGTTAGGTCCACTTTCTGTATTGAAATGAGCAGCAGCAAAGAGCATTTTTCCTCGCTCGCAACCTTGTAAACGGGATAGTTCTATGCAGCGACTCCGAGGTACATGAATATTCAATGTTATGACAATTTTCAGGCACGTCACTGCCCTATCGCCATGGCACCCAGGTATAAGGGTTACCTTTCTATAAAAGAACACCAGAATGTGCCCCCCCCCCCCCCGTTCTCTTCACTTCCTAAAAACTTTAGTAATATGAATGATTCCTGGCAACAATATAGCTATTTCACCTATTGGTGACTAAGGCAAAAAAGAAATTGCCATTTATAAGTACATTTTTATATTTCTCAAAATCCTGGCTACGCCTGTGATATCACAGGCGTAGCCAGGATTTGTCAATAGGGGGGGGGGGCAGACGTGAAGGATCCAACCGCATAGCCAGGGGGCGGTTGTGAGCACGCAAAGGGTGTGGGTGCAGGGAGGGGAAATTTTCCCCGTTCCCAAGAAAGATCTGACATTTTAGCAAATCTGAGAGAAAGATAACGGCTTGTGGCAAACAATTTTTTAGGCGGAAAGTTATAGTTCGACGCCCCGACTGCTTTTCAATAACTTGGACGCAATATTGCACTGTATTTAACAGGGGTGGGTTCACGGAGGCGGGGAGAGGGGGTTCCCCCTCCCGCGCGAAGCGCGAAACCTCTTACGTTTTACAGCAAATCTGAGAGAAAGATAACGGGCTCGTATAACATTTTTTTAAAGGTGGAAAGTTAGTTCGACACCCGGGCTGCTTTTCCGATTGGATGCAACATTTCACTTTATGTAACAGGGGTGGGTGCAGGGAGGGGTAGTGTCTCGAAATACTTTGAGAATAATGGCCTTAATTGTGTTCATTTAAATGTTGTTAGTTTACTAAAGCACTTTGATGAGATCAGATATCTATTGTCTAATAGCAATATTCATATTATAGCTTTGAATGAGACTCGGCTCGATGATAGTGTTCAAGAGGTAGAAATTCATATTGACAATTATTGTATTACCAGGAAAGATCGCAATAGGCATGGTGGAGGAGTGGCGATTTACATATTTCATGAAAGTTTAAATTTTACCCATTTAGAAGCTCCCAGCCCGTTAGAAGCAATCATGTTAAAGATTGATTAAAAAAAAGACAAACCCTTGTTTTTTATTAACTGGTATAGGCCTCCCAATATTAGTAGTGAGATTTTAGACTTGTATGAGAGCATGCTGTCATCGGTTCAGGGTCATGACTCAAATATCTTCTTGATGGGTGACACAAATTATAACATTTTCCATAACTCAAAAAGTGCACAATGTAAAAAATAGTCAAATTAATGATATATTCGACTTGCATCATGTCAATGCGACACAATGTACTCGCGCCACAATAAGTACATACTCTCTACTGGATCACATGTTATGTAACAACCTTAAAGGTTGACTAAATTAGAGAGAAAATGGGTGCTCTTTCCATGTAGTTTTGCCTTCTAATCACGAATCTGCCAATCGATTGTCCAAATTATGTCTCGTTTTGGCGAAAAAGGGGGAAAAGTAGAGGTTTTGGGACCGTTCCTTAAAACTCGTGAGCTGATTGGCTAACCCCCAAGTGACGTATGAAAGGTATTTGACCCCTCTGTTCAACGGACAATTTATGAAAAAGGGAAATTAATCAATATAATCTTAGGAGTGAATAATCATTAGCAATATATTTTCTACAAGATCAGAAAACGCTTTTGCCCAAATATACAGCTCTTGTTTTGTTTTTTAGCTTTTCTTTTGAACAATGTTCTCATCCATCTGAACTTGCCGAACGAAAATTTTGCATTGGTCATAAACGCGTGCACAGCCGTTTTATGCGTCTGTATGTACTACACATCTTTAGTACGGCAGTGACTATGTTCCCCTCGTACATAGCGACTGGTTAAAGCCTTTGTTTTGTTTATTTCACTTACGGCTTTTTTTTTTTTTACTTCGCTTTACATAGTACATTAGTACTGACTTAGATTTTGGCTGAATTCGAGTAACTTATATAGGCCTAGAGAGAGGAAAAGTGCCCGCGATTCCGAGTTGGAGGACTTTTCTGAGCCATGCAGATACGAACTCTGATTTATCAGATGATTTATCAGACCCCGAAGGCAAAGACGCTCGAGTGGCAAGGGGAAATTCGACCATATTAATATATGTTTGAATTGAACCCCTCGCAGAATACGGTGAAGGGCCGTGGGTGAAGTAACTCCAGGGAGCTTCAACGCGTTGGAGCTCCCTGGAGTTACGGGTGAAGTAGACCGAAAATGCTGTCTCGCGTTCGTTAGGTCGTCGTAGCTAACGAACGAGAGACAGAATTTTCGGTCTATGAGTGAAGCTGCTGCAGCTGCTGTCGTTTGAAAAACAAATTGGAAGACTTGACTCCAAGTCTGATCTTTGGAATAGCTGAATCTTTTAGCTAGCTTATCCTTCTCTTCATGCCAAATTCGGAATACAGGCCAGGATTCTCAAAATCATCTTCGGCAAAGTGATCGCTGCAGATTGTACTCCACTCACTTGGCCGGCCCTTGCCACTCTGCCCGCGTGAGCTTTACATTTGCGACCCACAATTTCCGTAGATTTTCATCTTTAGGAAAATGATGTAGGCTTACACCATCTTTAGGGGTCTTGCTACAGCCCGCAACTATACACCGATTAGGCATTATTGATGAAACTGTGTCCCAAAATCAAAGTTATTGTGAGGAATTAAACACACGAAAATACGCAATGCAAATGGTCGATGCGGTGAATATCATGCTCGGCACCGGGCTGGGCCTGCCGGGGGGCCTCCGGGTGCGCACGGTATAGGTTAGTGGAATATTTTCCCTTACTTTTCATGCGTCACAGATCACGTGATCACGATGTCGCTTCGATGGGTTTTTTTAGGGGCGGGGCTTATGACTGTGTAAATCAGCAAAAATGTACTTTTCAAATGATTATAAAATATGAATGAATGCATAAAAAATTGTGTGATGGATATTTTTTGGCTCCTGATGACACCTTCCTACGAAAAATGAGCAATTATTTTTTTATTTTAGTGACCCTTTAATATTGTTCTTGCCTGGCATGTCATTGATGTTGGATTTAGTGATCATTCATTGAGCCATGCGTATTTGAAAGTGGCACATTGTAACAATAACAGTAATGCTGACTTAATTACGTATAGAAAGATTAAAAGCCTTGATGTAAGATCCTTTAGAGGGGACATCAGGCTTCAACACTGGTCAGAGTTAGAAGAATGTAATGACATTGATGAAGCTGTTTGTAAATTTGAGGAATTGGTGATGGGTGTAGTTAACAAACACATGCCATTACGAACTCGTAAGGTGAGAAAAAAGTACTCTCCTTGGCTTAATGAATCAATATTTGGTTTAATGAAAGAACGAGATAAAATGAAGAAGAAAGCTAAAGTAAGTAAATTACATGAAGATTGGAAAAGTTATAGAAGACTGAGAAATAAAGTAACGTATGTAACCAAAAAGGCGAAAAAGAGTTATTATTTTGAAATGATTAAAGATTGCAAAGGTAGAACAAATACTTGGGAAGTTCTAAAGTCATTGCTACCGCAGAAATCAAGGACCAATGTTAGTAAGACTGACAAAACTCAATTAATGGCTGAAAGGTTTAATTACCATTTTGCAAATGTTGCCAAACGTTGTATTGGTGAGAATGATATTGTCGACACCAGTTTTGAAAAATGTTGTAATATGAACAAATTTGAGTTATCACCCGTGACTTGCATTGATGTACTACGTGAAATAACTGCCTTGAAAAGCAAGAAATCGCTTGGTGTTGACGAAATTAGCTTATATAATACTGAAATTATGTGGCCCAGATATTATGAAAAGCTTAACATATATTATAAATAAGTCAATTCGTGAAGGTTCAAAATATTTTGCAACATGAATTAAACTCCTTGCAAAATTGGATGCGGTGCAATAGGCTAAAAATAAATTCTTCAAAAACAGTATGCATGTTGATAGGTAGCAGACGGATGATTCGGGAGCACGGTACATTAAACCTAAAAATTCATAATAATCGTATTGAACAGGTCAAATATTTAAAGTACCTTGGTGTTATAATTGATTCAGAATTGAAATGGAATGATCATATTTCAAATCTGTGCAGAAAGGTTAGTAAGAAGATTAGTTTTCTTGGCTCAGTTCATTTTTGAATGAGTCAAGTTTGAATATTCTGTATAAGGCTGTCATTTTGGCACACTTTGATTATACCGACATAATTTGGTCGTCGGCGAATAAAACTCATCTGAATATGTTACAAAAATTACAAAATCGTGCAGGAAGGATAATTTTGAAAAAGAAACTTCTAGACCACAGATCCGTAAATGAAATTCATGATATCCTAATCTGGGAGACTTTACAACATCGTCAAATAATTCATACTTATCTTTTATTGTATAAAATTTCCATGATATGGCTCCAAGTTATTTGGAAGAGAAATTTGTATTTAAGCCTCTGAAATACGGCCTGAGAAATGGTAACCAGGTAATTTTGCCTAAACCGAACACAGAAAATTGCAAACGTACATTTCTTTATCGTGGTGGTAAATTGTACAATGACTTACCTTTTTGTACTCGACAACTAAATAATTTTACATCGTTTAAGAAGGAAATACGGTACATGTACACAGTATAAGTAAAATTATCATGAGTAAAATAGTTCACTGATGATATTAAGCATAGGGACCAGGCAGGATGGGGGGGGGGGGCACTTTTGAACTTGCACAGCAAGCTCGTGGATTTCAATTTATGGTTTTTCTTTTCTATGAAGTTATTTTGATGTAGTATTATTATGTTCATATAATCATTTATATAAGGGACCCCGAGGAAGAACAGGTTAGCTATGTTAGTTAATCTCAAGCGGGTCATCCCTCGATCTTAATTTACTTTCTTTTGTATTGCATGTTAATATCAATGTTATATTTATACTGTTATATAATTTCATGTTTATATTTTAATCTGTATATTTTTATGATCGTGAATAAACCCAAACCAAACCAACCCCTTCCCGCGCGAAGCGCGAAAGCTCTGACGTTTTAGCAACTTTTTCTTGGGCGGAATTTTAGTTCGACTCCCTGGCTGCATTATTTATACATAATAATGCACTGTATGTAGCAGGGGTAGGTGCGAGGAGGGGGAGTTTCCCCCTTCTCGCGCGAATCGCGAAAGCTCCGAGGTTTCAATCAGCGCCTTCTTTTTAGGCGGAATGTTAGTTCGACGCCCTGCTTTTCAGTCATTTTGGACGCAATACTTAACTGTATGTAACAGGGGTGGTGCAGGGAGGGGGAGTTTCCCCCAAAGCTTTAACGTTTTCGCAAATTTGAGAGAAAGATAACGGCTCATAGCAAACAATTTTATTTTAGGTGGAAAGTTATCTTTGGACGCCCGGACTGGTTGTCAATTATTTGGACGCAACATTTCACTGTATGTAACAGGGGTGTGTGCAGGGAGAGGAGAGGTATTTCCCCCTTCCGTTGACGTTTTTGCAAATTTTGAGAGCAAGATAACGGCTAGTAGCGCCTTTCAAGGCCTCTCACTTCCCCCGCTTTTTTTGGGTTTTTTGTTTGTTTAGTGGCTGAATAGGGGGAGGGAGACGCCATGGTCCCCCTTTGGCATCCCCATGTCTACGCCAGTGATATATATATACAATTGTACCCATACCCTGGGAGGGCACGCCCCCTGACCCCGCCACCCGCCACCCCTACTCGGTCGCTTCGCAAATATCCTAGTTACGGGCCAGAATTCGTGCAACAATGGAGTAGCATGGGACCATTCCAGTTTTTGACAAATAAGTGCATTTGGTTTGGAGACATTGAAGTCTGCCCAGGTCCTGCTTACTGATACCCACAGGCAAACACCCAGCATAGTCAAGCCTGGAGGGCACAAGTGGGGCACAAGTGCTCTAACAACATTGCGACACGTCTCTTGATCCAAGTACCTTCTGATGCAATTTAAGTTTTATACTTGCCAATAGGGAGCGAAGTAGTTGGGTGACATGGCAGACATTTTAGGCTGTTGATATTAAAGAATGCTTTGTTCACCAACAAACTTTAGCTCTAGCATCTAGCTAGTGGGTGAGATATATTCGATTCACATGAACACGTATTAGATTTTGCGTATAGAAGTTTGTTCAAGCATAGCCAGTAGGACAGACACGGCGTGTTCCTAATTCTTTATCTCATCATCAAAACAGAGAGGTAATGGCATGATTCGGTGACTGATAGATGGATAGAATGGTTAGTTTGTTGGTTTAATGGTTGGTTTATTGAAGGATCAATTGTTAATTGATTGATTGATTTAACATTTTTACCAATCTCACAGTTAGTTCCAGTATAGCCAGTAGGACAGGTACAGGCGTAGTGGTCAACCCCATCATCAAAGCAAGCTCCTCCATTCAGACAGGGGTCACTACTACACGGTGTAACTATACCGAACAAATTGAAGATGGAAGAAATAAATATATTATATAGGTTTCATGGCAAATCGATTCTTCGCATGACGTTTGTATATAATAGGCATATATAGTTCTCTCTTCCACTAATAATGTTTCCCCCTCCCTCCGCCCCCCCTCTCTTCGTCTCTCTCTCTCTCTCTCTCTCACACACATACACACACACACACACACACATACACACACACACACGCAATTTTCTCTCTACATAATCCATCTGTGAAGCTCAGATTGAATTTCTTCATAATTGGCCAATAGCTGTTAGGTTCCGTATAGCCCGTTGTTATCAGAATGTTATTGCAGAATGAAGTCACTATTTGTACAACCAAAAAAGTAAGTTCTCTGATACTTTTTGCAGGGCGTTGATATAACTCAAGCAAAATTCGATGAAATTTGTTTAAATAAAGCAGCGTATGCAGAATGTTTTACCCAGAATTTGTTTAGTTATTTGTAAACTGATTATGCTTTCATAATGATTTTTTTTTTGTCGTTGCAGTCTGTACAAGAAAAAAAAAAGATGTTGCACTCGGTTCGTTTCTTCATGCTTTGCAAGGTGTACATAATTGTCTACTCAATTCACTTCATTTGTTCATAAATTACAGGCGCATGAAATTGCGTTGGAAAATCGCGAATTTTATTGCAGTTTAATGTATTTGGATAGCAAATTATCCGATTATCCGTCTTCACATGAATAAAAGATGAAAAGAAATGAAACAAGCATACACGTGTAAACCATGCAATGGAATTTGAAACGGAAACTGCAGCACTGTTTTCTATACCGAGTGCAATAAAAAACATTATTTTATTATAAAAACATAATCAATCGTTAAGTTACCAATGAAAAGAAGATTCTGCAAACTTTGCTTTTTGAATGAACAAATTTCATCAAATATTTCTCGAGTTATATTGTAACGTGTCAGGGGGAACTTACTTTTTAGTGGAGTATTTATGCTGTATATCGGAGGTCTTTAGTCCCAATGCATTACTTAACCAATTTTCTTCTTCTGTTCATTATGCTGCACTGACACAAGAGTTATGAATACCAGAATTTAACATACCACCAATAAAAGCATCCCATTCAGTTGATACTATATACATGTATATACCTAATTTAGTATTTTTCACGTCTTGCTTAAAATGATACCAAGTCATATCTTCACTCTCTATTCTAATGATTATGAAATATTCAAGTTCTCCTTCATACATGAAGGCTATGTTAAGGTTTTTATAAACTGCATGTTTCAAGAATACAACTGCATGAGAAGTATCAAGTCAATTAAGGACGAAATGATCTTGTAAATTTCGGCTGCTATACAGTTTGGTACAAAGTAAAATTAAGATAAGTTATTCCATGATGTAAATATCCCTGTCTCTCAAAAGAAGCTGAAATGAACTTGAATTTGATCGGTCAATATACTGGAGTCAAGGTGTGATGTGACAGAAAAGGCCATTTCTTTATATTTTAGACTCAGTAATTTGGAACCCTGTTATTATCATGACAATCATACAAAATGTTGAAAATAAATTGATAAAAGAGAACGTAAAATGGCTTTACCAATCAACCATTTTATCTATCTCTGTCATTCAGATAAGAGAAGAACAAAAAACATTTCCATGCAGTTTCACAAAAAAGGACATTGCCCATTATTCGACGAAATTATTTTTAATGATGCAAACTATGAACCCTGTATCTTCCACATATTGTCATAAAATATAGACTCACCTTGCTGCGGTCTAAACAAATGAATGCATTGCAGTGATTGTCCTACCATACATGCAAGAACCAAAAGAAAGATAGTTGATTTTAGATGCCCCATTATAATCTATTAAGGTTTGAAACAAAAATAAACGATGAACAAGAGGATGACGACGATGCTGATCTCATATGCACACCTTCACAAGCAGCTTTCTTCACAATACTGACAGGATTTGTTTCTAAGATTCTACACAGGCCTTGCGAAATGTAAATAATAGAGAGTTTTCTTCCTCAAAACGAATTTTCGTTGTCATTGTAATAGGCGGGGGCACGCTCTTGTATAAAGCGATATATTTGTTTTCTGAGCGTTTGGTAAACGTACTTACAACACTAAGATTGCATTTTTTACATAAAGACAGTGCATAGCTTTTTATGTGTCCAGGCATTGAGGGGGCACTGCATGTGGAGAGGGAATGGGTGACACGTGTAATATTAAGTGAATTAAATGCAACAACACAACATTGCCACAGAGTGTGGGGAGTGATGGAGGGGTCGTATAATCATCTTTTCAGTTTTACATTGCCGTTCAGCTATCCCACTCCTTTTCTTTCTTTCTTTCTTTCTCTCTTTATATTTTCTTTTTCTTTTATTTCCTTGTTTGCTATTTGATTGGGAGATGTGCCCCTTGTATCCTCTGCAGCTACACCACTGTTACTGTCATCAACCAAAGAGATCAGCTATTGAGAAACAGTGATCTCCACCGTTTGAACACAATAACAAAAGTATTTATGTACTTCAATTTATGCATGTTTCTCTCCAGAACCCTAACACCGACTATTTAGTGCACCTGGTATGCATAATGGCATCTCTATGGATGGAATCCATTTTTTGCATTATTAGTTGTTGCTATGTCGGGCAAGCATGTGGCAAGCTTATGAGTCGTCAAGAGTAACTTTTCTTCAAGAAATATGCATGAAAATTAGTAAACATGTCAATTGAGGAATGATATATTGGATGCAATATATTTTTCAACTTTAACCCTAACATGTTTCCTTCAAATAGGAGTAGAGATATTCAATTCAGTATTTATTTCCAATTCATAAAAATGAACAAAGTCATATACAGACAAATAAAAAGGAGAATTAAAACATGTCAATAAAACATGAACAAAGCAATCAAACGTAATAGGAAAGGTAGAGTTGTTACATGGTTGAACATAAATGAATGGAAAAGGGGCATGCACTAAAAAACCAAGAAAAGGCTTGTATGAACGCACATGCCCAACGTGGATTGATGATTAAAATAATATTGCTACCATGGATGCGGTAATTAAGTACAGTACCAAGTAATAATAATTTAAACAAAAACTAAAATACAACAAACCGAGAAAGTAAAACAGGACAAATATATAAACACACAACATACATATAGTCATCCTAACATAAATTAATATTTGCTAAGTAATTTCTTTTTGTATTGTCTTTTAAAAGTATTATTAAACTGTGTATTAATTCTGCTAAATTCCAAACTGTTCCATAAAGTGATAGAAATATAGTTTTTAACAATCGTGTTATCTATGAAGATGTATCTGGATAATTCAATTGTCACAAATTTGATCGATTGCGCATATATATTTGTATGAAAATACAAATATTAACGCGTTTACGATGACCAATATTTTTTTCTTTTAGAATATTGCAAATCATGCAAGAGGGAGAGAGAAGTGAGTGAGAGAGAGGGAGAGAGAGAAAGAAGAGGAAGAGGAAGAGGAAGAAGAAGAAGAAGAAGAAGAAGAAGAAGAAGAAGGAGAAGGAAGAAGAAGAAAGATATATACAGAGAGAGAGAGAGAGAGGGGGAGAGCTATGCTACGAAAAGGGGTATTTATTTTGTATGAGACATAGTCTGCAAAAAAGGACATGACCAACTACAGTGATGTCAGCATGCTCGTGACATAAACCTATCCTCAATTCTTTTCCAAGTACGCTAAAACTATATAGGTCAGTTTTTTGGTCGTGCTACTGTTTGCTTTACTACCAGTGCCAATAACGTTGACAATCTTCTTCAATCTTCTTCCAACATTTTTTAAAGACATCATATATTTATTATTGGTGAAGGTCATTTGGGTCATAAACAAATTTGTATTGGATTGTTTCGTATATTGACACGAAATTTTCCTCTACTCAGAAAAAATCTTGGTTGATATTTAAATAATCACTCATCAAATACACGGTATGAGGAAAACCAGAAGATCAACATTCAAGACATTGTATTTCTTTGATTTTTGTCACGTTTTGAAATGATTGCATGTTTGTGCTGCGCAAATTGAGTTGTATTTCCTCAAAACGGGTCAAAGCGAGCATTGTTCGAAAGTAGGATCATGCCAAAAATTGCATTTTTAAAGCGAAAACAGTCTCGTGACAGGAATAGAAAAACTCCTTTGTATGTCATAAAAATCTAAGGTCTAAATTTTGTGTCTTGTGCTATATAAAAATAATAACACAGTTCGAAAATATCATCCAAAATGATAATTTTACAGTATCGATTCGATTTTCCTTCTAAAACTATTGATGAATATCTGTTTAATCAATTTCTGGATATGCCACTATGGGTGTGCAAGGCCAGGCATTGTTCAAATCAATAATTGATAGTTAACATAGCAGTTAATGCATTTTGATCAAATTCAAGATTGAGGCAATTTAGTGCAAACCAATTATTTTGGACTTTTCCAAAAATAGCCAGTACGGTACTCACTTAAGCATTAAATATTGTCAGTATTCATATAGCGTCATCCGATATTGTGAAATAATCATTTTGGATGATATTTTCCAATTTGTACCTTTTTATACGCACTGTATCACATCGTGAACTGTTACAATACAATTATTACATTTAAAGACCTCAGCCTGACCGAATTTTGAAATATACCCTTTATTCATCCACGGGGAGCTTTATATTTTCTGAACAAATTGAAACCAACTTCATGAGATTCCGTTTCCTGTGGAATGAGTAACAGCGTCCCGAATGTTGAGCCCCGGTGGTTTGGGCCCCGTCTCTGAGGAACGCTACTTTGCGGGGGGGGGGGGGGGGGGGGAAAATTTGATGACGACATATCGTTTAGACGCACTAGGAGCTGTATACATGACATGTCGTCACACGTCTAGCGATCCCCTGCAGTGTTACGCCATAGGGAGGGGGCGGACCAAAAAAATTATCTTTTTTATTTTTTATGGATAAACGGAGACGAAAATTTATGAATAACCAGGGTAATTATATTCTTTGTTTACTAAGCTTTACGTCAATATTATGGTTGTTTTGGGTCAGGCTGAGGTCTTTAAGCGCTCTTATAAACTAATAATGTTGTTTCACGGCGCTTTGCATAGGGAAAAGGTATTGTTAACTGATCACTGATCAAAAAAGAAGATTTAAAGACATTTATTGAAAACATCTAAAGAATGGCGCACATGCCTGGAAAGTAATTGTGTAGCCTATATCCGAGAAACACTGCATGAGCAGAATACTGTTGGGAGATTGGCCACCTTACCAGGTAATATACAAATTAACAATAAAAATATTGCCCAGGCTGAATCTACAGGCCCGTAACTAGGATTTTTGCGGGGGGTTCAACATTGGAAAAAGTGGACCTTTCTGAGGGAGCGAAGCGACCGAGTAGGGGTGTCGGGTAAGGGGGTGTGCCCCTACAAGGATATGGGCATGAGCGTAGTCAAAATTTGACAGGGGTGGGTCAAAATATGTGAAGCCCGAACATAAACTACCACTGTGTTGGATTCCAAATACTGCGAGCGAGCAAAGCGAGCGAGAGAAAAATAAAATGTACTTTTAAATTGCAAAATTTTATTTCATTTTATTTCATTTATAGAAAATCAACCCTAATATCTGGGCGCCATGGTCATAGGGCCGTGACGTGCCGAAAATTGCCATAACATTGAATATTTATGGACCTCGCTGCATGAAACATCTCGTTTATAAGGTTTGCGAGCGAGGAAAAATGCACTTTACTTTGCTGTTGCGCATTTCAATAAAGGAAGTGGACCTAACAAGTATTTGGGTGTCATGGCGATAGGGCAACGACGTGCCTGAATATTGCAATAACATCCTATGGAAATATTCATGGACCTCGCTGCCTAAAACTATCTAATTTCTAAGATTTGGGAGCGAGCGAAGCGAGCGAAGAAAAATGAACTGTAATTTGTTGCTCATTTCAATAGAAAGTAAGGTAACCCTAATTTCTGGGCGCGGTGGTGATAAGGCAGTGACGTGCCCGAAAATTGTCATAACATTGAATATTCATGGACATATTACAATATATAAAATGGAAATAATATCGCTGCCTGAAACTCTCTCGTTTCAGAGTTTGGTGAATGAGCGAAGCTAGCAACGAAAACGCGCTTTACTATCTCCCTCTCCCTCTCTTTCAGTCTTTGACAAAATCGATAGCAAAATGAACAATAAATTCCGAAAATGAATGGCCAAAGACGGATATTATCTAGGCCTTATTATTAAGATGCAGGACAATAGCAAGTGTTCAAAGTGAAGGAAACCCGGCTGGAAACGTTATTATCTCACATTATTTTCCACTTTCCTTCCTCTCTCCCCTTTCACGTGACCCCCTTGTGCGCCTCTCCAGTTGGTATGGAAATGTTTTTAATAATTTAACTTTAAAAAATCACTATTCTGATGTCACTTTGGATAATTTTTTTCGCCTAATTTTTTTTTCTTTTTGTTGTTGTTGTTGAAGCAGATTTCTGCTCGCCAGTTTGGGGGCGATACTGCAAACGAATTTGAATAATTTTTTGAATGACGCTTTGAAAGAAAATCGATTGCAACATGGCATAATGTACAAAATTCGAAAATGAATGGTGAAAGACGACATTGATTAATTATAGATTTGCCATGCAGATTAGGAAGTTACGGGACAAAATCAAAATAAAATGTATGAACTAGATGGAAAGACCGACATTTTATCACTTTATTTCTCCCTTTCCATCACGTCTCCCCTCGCTTCTTTTTTTTTTAGCGGACCTCTGCTCGCCAACGGGGGGGGGGGGGGGGGGGGGACCCCCTGAACCCCCCCCCTAGTTACGGGCCTGATCTACCAAATTTGTGGGCGTTTTTATAGACACTAGACTAACATGGAAGGTTCAAATTGATTGCCTATGTAAACTGTTATCACGTAATTCAGGTGTAATGAACAAGTTGAAACCTTTTGTACCTCCTCATGTTATGCTTATACTCTATTCTGTCCTGATCTTGTCATATCTTGATAATTGTATACTTGCATGGGGAAATTAGTCCATAACCATAATTGACAAAATTAAAGTTGTACAAAAACGGGTTATTAGAATAGTAAATAATGTTGGATTTCGTGCACATACAAATGAACTTTTCTATAGTTGTAATATCCTTAAGATATCTGACTTGTACTTATATAATCTTGGAATATTTATGTATGAACTCTCGAAAGATAATTTACCAGATGCTTTCGTCCCTATTTTTCAACGCAATAATGCTGTACATTCCTATCCAACTAGGCAAACTAACCATTTTCACCTCCCCGGACTCGCACCGTTTTCGCAAACAAAACAATCACCTTTACAGGACCCAAATTCTGGAACAGCCTGAATAACGAACTAGTTAATAGCCCCTCCAACAATTCTTTTAAACGGAAGCTAGGGTGTTACCTGTATGTATGATATTCATATTTTGTTGGATCGTACAGGTGGTCACATTGACTTTGCTTGTGTAACACTGTCATGTCTTTACAAATTTTGTCTTCTCCTTCTTCTTTTGCTTTTCTTCATTTTCTCTTTCTTTTCTTCATCTTCTTTTCTTTTTTCTTTCTTTCTTCTTCTTCTATTTCGTCTTTTTGCTTCTTTACTCCATATTCTGAGCTTTGCTCTCCTTGTACGTTTTATAAATCTCGGATATTTCTAGTCCGTCCCCCTTTTCATTGCATCCCAATCAGAATTATTTTATACGGGAGCCTAATCATTTACAAGCAATGCTTTTTATTTAGGCTCCCCACATTTTACATAATTATTTCCTCTTTTGCCAGTCGTTTATACATTTCTCAAACTTTTTACCTATTTACTGTATACTTGATCTGAGTTCTTTTGAAATTGACAGTTATGCTTGTAAAATACTTGTAAACTTCTGAATAATTGTTTTGATGTAAATGTGGAATGTGGAACAAATAAACTTCAAACTTCAAACTTCAAACCGTTTATAGCAGAAAAATGTGGGTACCGGTATTGCAAAATAATGATATTAATAAGTTGTGCTTTTAGAGCGCTTAATACTTGTCTCTATGCTATATGCACCATAATAGGAAGCCGCTTAAGCTAAATACTGGCCAGTGATTAATTTTTACATTTTCGATAAAATTGTATTTGGATAGGGGGATCGAAGCGACATTAGGGCTAACCCCCTTGATCACGCAGCTGTACATGTATAGGTTTCAGCCGAAACGGCATTAGCGGTATTGTGGGACGGCAAGGAAGAACAGCGGCATTTTGTAAATACATGCTGAATTTGGGTCATCCTCCGTTTTTTAAGCTCATGTATACGTTGTATTTTATGAAATGTATGTGGTCTCCTTAATATGGAAATAAATACAAACAAACAAACAAACAAACAAGCGGTAGTGTTGCCACAACTAAAAGTCGGAATTATGCCAAATCTCGTCCAAAATTACGCTAAATTGAGAAAAATTATGCTAGATCCATTTGAAGCGTAACTCAGGCGCCTGGGAACGATTTTCAGTCAAAAATTCTCTGAAGGCAAGCAAAAACAAAAAAACAAAAGGTCCTCAGCATTTAAGTGCCTCCTTTTCAGTCCAAAACTCTCTGAAAAGCAAAAAAAAGGTCCTCAGCCTTAGTTTATTAGATTAGCCTTACATATCTGTTCTTGAAAGCAAATTCTCTATTCAAAGTCCGAAATTCAGAATTATGCTAGATCCCAGTGAAAATGTGCTAGATTTGGCCAAATTATGCCAGGAATAATGCTAGATTCCAAGAGGGTCAAAATTATGCTAAAAAGCATAATTGTGCTAGATGTGGCAACCTAGATTAGCGGCTAGCCTACTGGTCGAGAATAGTTAATGATTTGTTTTGGAGTTAATCATATAGAACAAGTTTATATTCTAATCAATGGAGTGATTCATCGTTTCTGGTGAAACGAATGTAGCGGCGTAGTCAAAGTGGCTGAGGCATAATATCTACACATTTCTGACCCACCCCCCCCCCCCCCCCCCCTCGTTCAGAAATCTTAACAGACATCATAAACAATTTTGTTTCAAGTGATATAACAGTCATATCATCCAATGCAGACTAGCCAGGATTAAGTTTTGGGCGGCATCATTCTATTTGGAAGTTCATTTGACTGTCTTATTTGTTTATAATTGTTTGTTTGTTTTAATTAATTTGTAAAAGTGATAAATTGTTTCCTCAAAAAAAAAACCCTTTGGCTTGAAGGCAGGTACAATCGTTCCCCCCCCCCCCCCCCCTTTTGGAGTTCCTTCCCTTAATTAATTATAAATATTTTGCCCGGGGGCGCACTGGACTCCAAAAGCGGGATCCGCTCGCTATTCATTTAGTCACACGTTATGAATAGCAGTCCTTATGAATAACGGTCCTCAGTGTGACTAGCGAGTGTGACAAGAAGAGGGGGCTTCGGAACTAGCGTATCATGCGTATCATGAAAAGGAGTGCCCTGAGTGATCAGGTTCAAACTATCCCAATATGGGGACTATCAAGTCAAAGGAATTGATCACTCAGGGCACTCCGGTGGTCTAGTGGTTATGACACTGGTCTAGTAATCCAGAGGTCGCGGGTTCGAATCCCGCCCGGTTCCGCCTGTGATTTTTTTTCACAGCACCCGGGCAACCTATCACACAGCAGTAGCGTGTGTCACCCCCTTGTGGGCCGTTGGAGACAAATTGAATAAATTTATTTATGACATTATATCACCCGACGGATTAATTCAATACCTTTGACTTGATAGTCCCCATATTGGGATAGTTTGAACCTGATCACTCAGGGCACTCCGGTGGTCTAGTGGTTATGACACTGGTCTAGTAATCCAGAGGTCGCGGGTTCGAATCCCGCCCGGTTCCGCCTGTGATTTTTTTCACAGCACCCGGGCAACCTATCACACAGCAGTAGCGTGTGTCACCCCCTTGTGGGCCGTTGGAGACAAATTGAATAAATTTATTTATGACATATACATATATTTATCAGCTACTGCCAGTTTCATGCCGAAGCAATCATCAGGCTGATGAGTTTCATTCGTTGAAGAAAATATCATTAATAATCCGAAAGACGCAAAATAAACAGTTACTAAAGAAAATCTACCTTTACGTTTATAATCGATTGCAGAGTTTAAGAAATAGTAGCAAACTTCAGTTGACAAAAGCAAAGGAACGATGAATCGATTAACTACGGAAAATTACGAAAAATTATTAAGTTATTAAATGAGGGAAACAGTGCAAAGCGTGTGTGGAAAAACACTAGACTTATATTTATCTTTTCGGGCGGTTGAGAAAGAGCTTTAACTTGAACTTATTTCTGTGTCTACATGTAGACACAAGCTCTGTTCTCTTGTTGAGTGATGTTTCTGGGTCCGCGCACGCAATGCACAGTTTCTCAGCAAGGCATAGATGACACTTTTTAGTTGAGTTGCTGTAAGGCCGGGCGTGTTGGACAACGCTCCAATCGATGTCAAAGTTCGTCTTGGTGTCCTTGAGTTGCCATACGTACTTAGACAGTTGGGTTGCGTCGGCATTGGACCTGTGAGCTAGTGAGTGCTTGTGGTTTGTGGATCTGGTTTTGAACGTGCCTTCGGTGAGGCCAATGTATTCCATCTGCTTATCGGTTGTAGAAACGGTTGCTTTGTAAATGATTGATGTACTCAGGCATTTACCGTTGAGGGGGCATTCAGGTTTACGGCGGCAGTTGCATTCTTTATTGGGTGTTTCAGATGGGGGTGTCAGGATCTTCTTGTTGTGCTGAGAGATGATGGAGCGCATGTTCGGCATACAGGAGTAACTTAGCTTGATAGTGTTTCTGTTAAATATCTTGTGAAGTGGTGATCGCTTGTGGAAGTGCTTGTTGAGCAACTGGAGTGGTGGTGTTTTTGCTGAATGGGGGGTTGAACCAAATTATGTTCCTTTGGCGTCTTCGTTTGGGCTCTTGGGGCGTCTTCATAATCTGGATAGGCAGTTTCAAATGTTGGTTTGGAATTGGACAGGTCATTGATTCGTCTGTTGATGGCAGAAGGCAGCTGTTTGATGATCGATGGTGGGTGGTTGGAACTGTAGTTGATGTACATGGGGGAATCATTAGGCTTCCTGTACGGTCTGAAAGATCCATCTATGAGTGATAGGGTAGCATCCAGAAAATGGACGACCTTGAGGTTGGCTTGGGCTGTGATACTTAGCTTAAATTTTTCCTTGAACGCGCTGCGGAGGTCTTTGCAGATTCTTTCGAGGTTGGATGGTGGAGTATTGCGGAAGATGGCGAGACCGTCATCTCTGTAAAGGCCGAAGACACCAGACCGGAAGTTGTCTGGCAGGTTGTTTAGCATGTAGGTGCCAACGAGCTCGCACACTTCTGCGCCGTCGAAGCTGCCCATGGGGACGTCGAAGAGGTCATTTGTGTCAGATTTCTTTTGCCATGGGTTGTCAAAGAGTATGGACTTTCTGCAGTGCATTATGATGTCGATTTCATCATCGCTGATAGGTGTGTGGGACCGGGCAAATTGCAAGGCACTGGAGAGGAGGCGTTGGGTGATGGATGGATAGAAACTCACAATGTCAAATTGTAGAAAGGAGCATTGGTGCTTATCTTGGATGTTGGCAAACCAGTTGATGACAGAGGATGTGTTCTTCCATTGGTTGACGTCTGTCTTGTTGTTGAGATCTTTGTTTATTCTGTCAAGTATTTGCTTGCTCACGGATCCAATTTCGGTCTTGGTTGGGTTGAGAAGGCGACATGAGGGCTTATTTTCGAAGTTCTCTTTGTGGTCTTTCAATGTAATAAAAGCAGATTTGTGGGCTAACACTTCTATGCGGTCTGCTAGGTTTAGCTTCGTCGCAATGTCCTTTACCTCGGAGTTGATCACGGTTTCGACGTTAGGGTCTGCACGCTTGTACTCCTTTGTTATGCTTGAGGACAAGAGTTCTTCGTACTTCGCTTTTGACAGTTTATAATAGTTTCGGGTTTTGTCTGCTGGGACGTACACATGGTCCGACGATTTGATCGTTGATATGTCGTTATTGAGCTTCTTCAGGAACTTGTCGCCGACCTTTTTGGTCCCGATGTTACTGACCAGACCGAGAAGATCTTCTTCGAAGGGGCGGAGGTTGTCGATCTGGGGTGGTGCTTTAGAAGATTTGAAGCCGTACGATTCTTTCACCTCACTGCCACTGGGGTTTAAGAAAAAGTGGGCCTTCCACCGCATCCTCCGTATAAGGCTCTCAGTATTTTTCAGCAGTGTTTTTCTATACGATGTCAGACTGTGTAGTGGTATATTCTTCAGCGAATAATTAAAGGTGATTCTCTCCATCTTATTTCTTAAACTCTGCAATCGATTATAAACGGTTTTCTTTAGTAACTGTTTATTTTGCGTCTTTCGGATTATTAATGATATTTTCTTCAACGAATGAAACTCATCAGCCTGATGATTGCTTCGGCATGAAACTGGCAGTAGGCTGATAAATAAGGGTTTATCCACCTTTTCCTGATATATATATAGTATAGTATAACTAATTCGGTCTTCGCCACCGTCGGTTTCACGCAGTCCTACAAGGAACCACACAGGAACTACACAAAATCATTCCGCCACCAGAAATATGAATCCGAGACCGAGCTATCAAAATACGTTTGGGACCTGAAAAAGAAAGGCATAGAACATGAAATTCGATGGGACATAATTAGGAAATCAAACACACATAAGAGAAAAAGCGGAACATGTAACTTATGTCTGGACGAAAAACTAACAATCATCACTCACAAAGGAACACTAAACCGACGCTCTGAACTAATCTCGAAGTGCCGACATAACAACCCTAAACCACCGGACCGGAACCGCAAAAAGAATGATCCATAAGCCCTTGCAGAAGTCTCGGACTGTTCATTCGTCTTATTCGCCTGATGATCGCTTGACTGCGTGAAACCGACAGTAGCGAAGACCGAATTAGTTATACTATATTAATGCTCTGCTCATGCATTGAACACTTTAACTGCTGGATTGATAACCCAATTTATATATATATATATATATATATATATATATATATAAGTGTAAGGAAATAACATATACAACAGCTTTGGCAAATCTCGTGGAAATAAATACAAATGTGAAAGAAATTGCGAGAATAACGTTGCGTAGCTCAATCAAAGTTCCCCAGAGCTGTCCTCCCTTTTTGAAATTTTTGCAAAGGCTGAAAAAATGTCTCCGCCGGGAATCGAACCCGGGTCGTTGGCTTAGAACGCCAATGCCTTAACCACTAGACCACGGAGACGGGTTAGTGGTTTCGGCGACACCAGATTCAATTGACCGACAGATTGACAAATCCTCAACCTTATTAATTCCTTTGTCGGGGGCAGGTGAGTTTTGAACAAAGACAAGCCGCGTGCCTCAGCTGGATCCAAGCGAATGCTTTGAATACATGTATACATTAGAATAATTATTAACAAGTGTAAGGAAATAACATATACAACAGCTTTGGCAAATCTCGTGGAAATAAATACAAATGTGTATACATGTATATACATAATTACATATTTATTGGGGAACCTATAGTTTTTACAAGCTGTACCTTTTTAAGGTTCTCTCATGATACTGCCTTTTCTATTGACCAATGTAAATTTTCACTTTTGATTATATTGAAATTGTTATGATATCAGTATTCGATATTTGAACAATATATACTTTTAATGGTAATGTTCATGGCAGATTTCTGCAGTATTATGAAATAAATTCATTTATTCAAACGCTGTGTGTCAGCATGCTGGCGAATGTACGCATGGTGTGTGTATTCAGATAAGGGGGTTAATGCGCATGCATGCCGCTCAGCATCGAATGAAATTAAAATTCCTTGGGGTGGAGTGGAACCGAACTGAAATGAAACCCGTTTTCAACTTTTCACCATAAATGATATTCGTCGAAACGGGTCGGGGCGGCCCAGATACAGGGAGCAGACCCTTCCCCTTCCCCCTTCCCCCTTCATTTTGGGCTGTCTTGTGTTTGTGTTTCTTGTGTTGTTTTGTGATTTTATCCCGTCCTCTGTCCTGTCCTTTCTTTTTTTCATGTCGAACTGTGCCACATTGTCTTTTGTGTCTTTTCCATCTTCAACTCTTTCACTTACTTGTATACTGGCTTATAAGTGATATTAGGTACGTTCACACGTAGAGCGATAGCATTGATGCTATCGAGGTGTCGATGCTATTTTGGTGAAGACCAGATAGTGTCGAGACCAAACGCTGTCTGAACGCAGATAGTCACGAGATAGAAGCGAGTTTCCAAACTATTCTTGCAGCGAGTTTAGCAGGAGTAAATCTCAGGATCCAGCTACAAAGCATCGACGCTTTGCGGTAGACCACCCACCGCGCTTGTGACTATTTGTCGTGTGAGCGCAATCGCTGCTATCTTCACTCGCTGCTATTATAATTTTATCTGTTTCATGTGGTGCTATAATATAATACAATGTATGTATTCATGTGATGTACCCTCTTCCCTACTTTTTTTTTCTATTATCATTCTGTCTGTTTCATCTGGTACTGTAATGTAATGTATGTATTCATGTGATGTATATAGGGGTATAGTAGGGTAATGTGTATACTGTGTGGTAAGGAAGGGGGTGTTTTTTTTTTTTTGGGGGGGGGGGGTTCCTTCTTTTTATCTTTTTCTTTTTTATATATGTGACCAGGCACCACAAAACCACCCAAAAGTCGCACTGTGTGATTTTCAGTTAGAGATCAATCAATGTGTTTTAGTTGGCATGCATGGTCAAATTTTAGTTTTGGGTATTTCCTAACGACCTGACGTTCCATACACGTACCTCTGCAGTCTGTCTTTTCATAATTACCTGCACCTTCTCTTTCTGCCCCCTGTTATTATATTTGTTATTAGCTATACTTTTATAACTTCTTATATCTTGTATATATTATGTGTTCATTATACATTTTTTCATTTTTCCCCTGGATTAAAACGTATTGAAACTAAGTTCAGGGGCTTGCCTCTTGTACAAGCTTTGCTTCTTTCTGGCAAGTCCCTCCGTTTTACACTTATTATAAGCTAAAGTGTTGTTATGTTGCTGATCCTTTTTCAAGAATGATGATATTTTCATGTATTCTATATGACACATGTTCGAACAACTTTGCTATATTATATTTATTATGTCATGTTTCTTTATATTTTGTTTATGTGAAACGGAAAAAGAATAAATAAAATAAATAAAATAAAATAAAGAGTATACTTTTTTCTAAGTAATCTGAAATGTGGAGGCACCAAACAATCTAGAAGTGGTATTTTTGCCACACTTTTTATCAGACTTATGTGTGTCTTCTCTGGATTTTGTTGTATTACTTTTCTTTTTTCACGACCCTGAATACTTGTCTCATTTTTATCTCCCATAAATCTCCCGGAGTAAGTTCTTGCATTGATACTTGTGCACTATGATAAACAGGATATGTCTATGTAATATGCCAAGTTTTAGGACAATCTGATAATCCCTTCAAGGAAATTTTCATTGAGTTCTAATCCTCCATTTGTCACCTTAGCACAACACTTTGCAAGTCAGAGTGCTTCAATAGACTGCAAACTTTAAACCCTTATTAAGAAGTAACATTATGAGGGACTGTGCATTCTTCTCTTTGTACATTGAGTTATGAACATCCAATGAGTTATATATCATTTTAAAGCTGAGAATCTGCTCTTTCAGAATCAGACCTTAACTAAAGTATGATGGTCTTTAGATATTGATTTACATGTGCTTACCAGAGAATATAGTGTGCATGCATGTGTTTTATTTTGGCATAAGATTGGAGTTCAGTCAATTTTGACATGTACAAGGTTTATTTAAAATTAAGTATTATAACACATGTATTTGCTACTTGATTGTATTATCGATATTACAAATGAATTGTTATTGTGTTATTATGTTGATTTATGAAGACATATAACTTCCGCGCGTTTGACCATGCATACCAATTGTACTCGGGTCACTCTGTGTGGCGCAGTAATTATTGTTTTGGCAGCGGGTGAGCGATGAATAGTCACGAGTGGGTGATAGAAGCAAGTCGATCACAGCCTGTCTGAACGTACTGGAAATATTTTTGAAACTTACATAGCATCGATGCTAACATAGCATCGATGCTATGTACTACGTGTGAACATAACTATTGTTTTCCCCGTAATACCTTTTGTACATCTCACTGTCAGATGCACTTATTGCATCTATTTTTTCCGTGTTAATTGGAAATAGTTACCATGCCATGAGGGGCCTTAATTTTACAAGCATTGCTTTCACCAAGGTCTCCTCGTCTTTCTTTTCAACTATAAATTTACAGTATAAGAATTTTGCATCGTTCATTTGTCGTGCCTACACTGATATAAACTTCATGTTTTGTTATTTCACAATTGTACATGTACAATGATTTGAAAGACAAATAAACTTGAACTTGAACCGTTGAACATGAACGGCTGGAACGACCGAATAAAAAACAACGGTGCATTGGAACGGTTTTCTCTATTCTTTTTCTCAAATAGAAAAAAGTATGCTTGGAACAGAAATTTTGAATGTGAAACTTCCACAGTAGCTGGATTACAGGCGCACGCCACAACCACAGAACTCCTCAAGAATCGGCCACAACCACTGACCTCTACCCACCTGCCGCTGGCTAGCCATATATCGCCATATGGTGGCGCTATTTCATTCAGTGGTCAAAGAGATTCGATCATACACAGTATGCCCTCCGAAGGAGGGCTAGAGGGCCAGCTAAAATCTGACCTTTGACATTCCATAGGCTTTGCATTGGATGCATTGTGGGAGCTTTGGCCAATTTGAACAGTGAGCTAGGAGGGTCAATTTCAATAAATGTTTATTCATGAGGAATGACGTCAAAAACTCGTCAAATACTTTTCGATGATTGGTTAGTTGCTCATATTAACATAATGTTTTATGTATAAGATCATACATAATTCATTTTTTTCATTCCCACAATTCCCTACGATTTGGACACGAAATAGGGAAAATGGCGGCCGTGCGGGTAGTGCTACTTTTGTGCCATTTCAACACAAATCTCAAAAAAACTTTGTTTTTCGAGAATTTTCTGTTTTAGAAGGAGTTTGTCTTGTAAATCTCACGAAAGCAGAAAATTCTCCGGTGGACATTCTCATCAAAGTAATGCCGTATGATGCCATGAAATGTAAGTAAATATGTATTTTGTTTAACATTCCTCTTAATAATTGGGATGTGTTCGTCGTGGCTGCTAGTGAGTTCACTGTACCCAGTCCCCCTTCTCATGCATGACAAAACAAAATTATTATCTTTGATTGAACTCTAAAACGGTCATTTTGAATAGTCTACTTGTAATATTTTTCGAGAAGATCAGATATTTTCCGAAGATCTGCATATTATGATAGTGCTCAAGCCTAAGAAGTAAAGTGCATGGCTTCATTACCGACAATCTGCGGTAGATGTGGACCTGTTCAAGATTGATCATGACACTGAATGCGCAAGATCCTCACTCTGGGGAGCTGGGCCGCGCCGGGTAAGATCTTGCCGAGCGGTCTGTTTAGTTTTGGGTGCGCCGATCCTGGCCGGCTAACTGCGCTTTGCCTACGGCTACGATAGCCTGGATCTATTCTAGGCCTACCTTAGACTTAGAGTTAGGCCCTCGGCCTCGCCTTGAACTTTGTTTAAGGAGGGTCTAGAAAGATCAACTTAGAATTTGAATGATAATGTCCTGAATCATGCTGGACCAGATTAAAATGTTCTTTATTACCTTATAACCTTATGCTGCTACTGAGAGCTGTCCCAATTTATTTTGTGTACTCTGTAGTGACAACCATGACGAGTCACCACTGTCACTGAGACGAGAGAGTACATAGGGCCTTCATGTGCGAGTAATATTATTAATTTAAACAGTAGATCTGTGGCATGCTTTTAATTACTACTATGATTATAACCTCTTGTTCTCTTTTGATTGCAGAGCTATTGCCTTGGACAGAAGTAGAGAAACACAGGGGGACCAGGACCAGATCATTCAACATCGTGATACTAAAAACTAATAGACCCTACCTGGGGCTGGGCTGTAGATTATTGTCATCCACTCACTGCAGGAAACCCAAGTTGAACTGGAAAGGTAAATTTTTTTTTGAAAATGTAGACCTCTAAGCCCACATAATTGGTGTAAATTTCAATATTCCATTGCTTAGTCTTAGTAGTAGCTCTTTAAGATTATATCTTATTATTAATAGACTTAGATTTCTACCGACATAGTCTGTGCAGTCAAAATCAAAATTCTAAAGTCCAGTAAATTTAATATTTTGATTTAGCCGTTTTAAAGTTTACTAAATGCCTTGGTCTAGGATCAAATTTGGAATGGAAAATGAAAATATGTACGTCTGTTAAATGATTTAAACTTAGATTTACATTTCTATAATTAAGAAGGAAGAACAAATGCAGTGGTGGGTTTTTTTTTTTGTTTTTTTGTTTGTTTGTTTGTTTGTTTGTTTGTTTGTTTGTTTGTTGTTGTTTTTTTTTTGGGGGGGGGGGGAACAATCCCGGCCCGTGCCCCCCCCCCTTTCAAACAACAGTATGCATTGTGTCCCCCTTTTAGAACGGAAAACCTTTTTTGTTTTTGTTTTTGTTCTTGTTTAGTTTTCGTGTCAGATATTTATGGAGGGAAACAGGACCCCATAACCCCCCTCCCCCCTCCCCCCACTGAGCGATATTTGGAGGGCTGGCAAGACCAAACAATATACGGATCTCCCTCCTAGCAGTTTCCCAAAGTTGACAATCCAGTATTTGTATGCCCCTCCTCCCCCCCCCCCCCTTATTATACAAAATCCTGGATCCGCCCCTGGATAGATGTACCCATTTTTGTTTCCTTCTTTAAAATCCAGTCCACAGTCTACAAGAAGTTTAATTTTTGTTTGTCCTTTCTTTTTGTTTTTATAATGCAGGTTGTCCAAGGAAGCTCATCAGTTACATTGCTTGTTACGTGTCAAGTAACGGAGTCATTTTTATGACGGAAGTATTTTTATATTTATTATCATTTAAACATAAAGTTTAATTAATTAATTTCTCTCGAGATTTATTGCTAATTTACATAATGGCAATTACATTTATTCTAAATGTCAGGAATGCTATTTCTGAGCTGGAAATTGAATGTCAAAGTTTGGGTCAAAAGAAAGAGCTTACATATTATTCAAAGGGGAAACAAACAGATTTGTAACTTTCATTTATTTATTTTTCCATTTTTTTTTTCATTATTTTTTTTCATTTTTTTTCATTTTTTTTTTTTTGGGTGGGGGGGGGGGGGTGGTTCAGGGTTGAATGGCCCTTATTGCAATCACTTGACATTTCACTTCAAGATGATTTATAGATACACCCCCTAATTCGTAATTCTGAAATAAAAGCAAAGACTAAATTTTACATCGGATTTACCTTTTGTAGGTGTACATGTCCATGTACACGTAATTAAAAATATATTGCAGTTGGTACGATTGGCCCATTTGAAACATGATTATGAGAAAGTGATTAATCTTTAGCCTAATTCTAAATTCTTTTCACACTTCAAAAAAATATTTGATAAAAACCTTTTAAGTACAGTCAGTTATCATGTCACCTCAGAATAATGCAGTAATTTAAATTCAAACTATAACCAATAAATTTTCAAAATCAAATAATTTTCCTTTTAATTTCATTGTAATTTAGAAATAGAGTTAGAAAAATGTGGCATGACTACATTACGAAATATGATTTTAGTTCATCATCTTTAATGCAACGTGTGTTTATAAGTGTATGCATAAGTAGTGCATTAAGATGTAATCATATTTATTTGATCTTCAACCTTAAGTGATAATCCCTTTCATCAAATTCTTGAAGCTATCCTGCGATAGCTATGATAATTTTTCTTGAAACGCAAATGGTTCTATAATCTGTAATTTCTTCCTTTTTATCATCTGTGCAATGGTTGTGCCATCAATCTGGGGCATGTTTCTAGGCAAACGAATCAGGCGCTTGGGAGTTTCAGCCCTCCCCGAAATTTTCAAAACTACCAATATTTGGACAAACATCGCCTCATCATTTTGGGCAGTAAGGTGGTCTCTTTGGACTTTTATGTCTTGTATATTCTGATGATAGATTGAAGGGATGTACATGGATATACATTATAATCCACCTATATATCGGATGTCACTAGATTTAAACTTGTTTGCTTACAAACTGAAATAAAATAGCAATTGGTATGCCGCCCCCTCACCTGCCCCGTGATTTGTTGTCCATGAACAATATGTTATAATCTGTATATTGCATTTCAAGAGAGCATTAACTTTTATGTTGATAAGTGAGTTAGTTTAATAAACATCATTTCACACTGAGAAACTTCTATTTGTTTTTTCCCACATAATTTTGTGAAAGATGTGGTGATGCTGGTGATGATGCAGGCACAATATGGCATGTGTTCTGAAGTGTGAAGGTGGATTGGTGTAAATACAGCCTTATGCAACCTTGAATAACTGGATGATAGACTGAATTGTGTTGGTTTTCTGTTGATGGACTCATTTTACAAGAAGATGAAGAAAAAAGAAGAAGATGGAGAAAAAGAGGAAGAAGAAGAAGACAAAAATCAAATCAGATTTTTTAGGTTTGTTTGTCTGTTGGGTTTTGTTTTGTGCCTTTTTTGTTATTTTTGTTTGGTGTGTTTTTGTTTTGTTTTGGGTTTTTTATGTGTGTGTGTGGGGGGGGGGGGGGGGGGGGGTACATGCACCAGAAGCCAGTGCATGGTGGTACATATATGAGGTCATGGGGAGCGAATTTTCCCTTTGTACTTTTACTTGAGATATGATATGCCAGATCTGCAAGGCACAAGAAAAGCGTTCAATGAAGGGAAATTCAATATCGAAGGAGGGCTTCTTCTTCCTCCTCTTCTTCTTCTTCTTCTTCTTCTTCTTTTTCTTCTTCTTGTTCTTCTTATTCCTCCTCTTCCTCTTCTTCCTCCTCTTCCTCTTCATTTTTTTCTTCATCTTTTTTTTCTTCTTCCTCTTGCACTTCCTTTTCATCTTCATCTTCTTTTTCGTCTTCTTTTCTTCATCTTCCTTTTCTTCCTTTTCCTCGTCCTCTTCTTTTTTCTTCTTCATCTTCTATTTCATCTTCTTCCTCTTCTTTTTTTTTCTTCTTCTTTATCTTTGTCTTCTAGTTCTTCATCATCTTCTGCACATTTTTGCTGCAAAAGTACAGTTTAATTTTATGTTAATTAGTTATAAAAGCTCATGAATATTCAAATATATAATTTCAATAACTTTACGCGCTGCGCGCCGGCTAAAATCTGGTTTTCGCTGGTACACTGAAAAAAGTTGGCTTCATAGGCTAATACATGAAAAGTGGGAGCAGTGTGCACTTTTGACCCGCCGGAAATGCCCCCATGGAAAGCCGGATGCAGAAGCGGAGTGGAGACCCCTTGTCAGTGGTTAATAATTTTTATCAACGAACGTAGAGGGCGTCAATACTTTGCAGTATTGCTATGTTGACGCCCTCTACGTTCATTGATTTTTATGTAACAAATTTTCCGATTAACAAGCGCAGCTAAGTTTTCATTAGTCCTAGGCCTACTGCAAACTAAAAAAATGGATCCATCAGAGCCTCCACCCAAGCGCAAGAAAAGAAAGAGGACCGCCAAGGAGAGAAAGGCCAAAAAAAAAAAGAACCATGATCGGGAAAAGAGATCCCGGGGAAAATCCCGTTATGTTAAGATGGACAAAGACATATAGTAGGGACGCCCCTCCCCTCATAAGTGGAGTCGCCCTACGATGCACGTGACTCCGATCCGCGCCAAGCCGCCATCTTGAATCGGAGCTGCTGGAGGGAAAAACACTTACCAAACCCCAGTCGTGCTTCTGAGATCTGAGATCAGCAAATAGGGTAAGAGAAATATCCTTTTTACTCTTTTTACTCTTTATAATAAGTTTAGACTGCTCCCCTTGTTGCGTTCCGCTCGGCGCGACTTCATTGGCGTAGGTCGGCAGGCGTCCTGCTCCTGATTTTTCGGGAGCCCTTGCAGCCGGTTTGCTTGCAGGTTTACTGCACTCACGGTCACACATAGGCCGGGGACAGGTTGGCGTGGAGACGACTAGGTCGTTCGCTGGCTGAGGGCATTCGGGTGTGTGTCCGTGAGTACACTATTCCTTGCGATTTAAGGGATTTATGCAGTCTAGCAGTCTTTTTAGGTTAAATTAGGTTACGTTAAGGCTTAGTTTAAGTTCTAAAAGTGTGTGCTGTGTGTTTGTGTGCTATATCGGGACTTGGTTATCTCGTTTCGAACGTTTTTTGAAGCTTTCTTCGTTTTGCATTTGGCTGAACCTTGCCCTCTACCCTTTTTCCCTGGTTTTACTAGGGTCGCGTGCAGAGGGCAGATATCGACGGACAGCGTGCTTCCCCTCGTCTCCCACCCAACTCGTGTTGGGAAGGGAGAAAAAGTGGTCTAGCGCCATCTGGGTGAATAAACATTATAGTTTGAAGTTATAATTATTGATTTTGAGGTGTATTTTTGTGTGTGTTGAGTTGGAGTAGGCAGGTTGGGCCAGCCCACCTCTAGTAGGGAGCCCTCTCCGAAGAAAATAATAGAAAAAAAAAAAAAAAAGAAATTAAATAAATATATAACGGAGGGGAGTGCCTAAGCCTGCTTGTGTGGTTGAGTGGCTTGGGTGTTTGCTGAGTGTAAGACCCAGTGGTTTGTCACCTCATTGGTGTGTACTGTTGATAGAGCAGTTGGGGAGGCCCTGTGGTGGATGGGTGCCTCAATTGTCCTGTTATAGGTGGATACTCAGTGTAGGTGGAGCCTAGTGGTTGAGTGCCTTACTAGTTAATAGTTAAGTAGTCTATTTAGTATTCAGGTACTATACGTAGTGAGGGAGGCCCTGTGGTGGATGGGTATCTCCCTGACTGTATTTTACATTTGAGTACACAGTTATATTTAGCATTTAAGCATTATACATAGTGAGGGAGGCCCTGTGGTGGATGGGTATCTCCCTAACTGTATAATATATTAGAGTACACGTAAGTATATTTAGTATTTAAGTATTAGTGTGTGCGAGGTCCTGTGGTTGGGTACCTCAGTAACGGTAATTAATATTTGAGTGCTTGTATTTGTTATCTAGTTATTATATATAGTGTGTGAGGCCCTGTGGTTGGGTACCTCACAAGAGTGCGATATTATTAGTGTGGCTGTGGTGGAGGCCTAGTGGTTGGGTACCTCCACTGCTGTGGTAGATATTTACTCGGTGTAGGTGAGACCCTGTGGTAGGGTACCTCACTAGCTATATTTTAATATTAGGTTAGGCATATAGTTATTGTGTGTGGGTGAGGCCCAGTGGTTGGGTACCTCATCAGTGTGGTATATAGTTATTGTATGTGGGTGAGGCCCAGTGGTTGGGTACCTCACCAGAGTGGTATAGTTATTGTGTGTAGGTGAGGCCCAGTGGTTGGGTACCTCACTAGTGTGATAGATTTTGTGTATGTGAGGAGGCCTAGTGGTTGGGCACCTTATTGCCAATCCTCTGGTATTTGAGGACCTAGTTATATTTTATATATTTTATAGCTAGTGCTAGTGAGGCCTAGTGGTTAGGCACCTTACCCCCGGGGGAAACCTAGACTTAGGTTACTACCAGGGACAAAGGTACCTCAGGTACCCGGATACCCGGGTCGGATAGTCGGATACCCGGGTCGGATACCGGTTCGGATAGTCGGATACCCGGTTTTGATCGTCGGATATCCGGTAAGGCGGATATCCGGTTCAGAAATAAGCGGTCCCGGATATCCGGGAGTAAGGAAAATTAATTTAGGACCATAGTCAAGGCCAATTCAGAGCTTTTTGAGGATTAAAGATCGGGAAAGTTATATCGGATACTAGTCGGTAATGAACGAGGATTTGGAGGAGGAATTTGTTATTGAAATTCAGGGTAGCCTTCAAGTACTGAGACTCCTTTTAATAGCCTACCGGGCAGGCGTTATTACCCGCCAGGAGTTGGTCAATGCGTTGGTAGACCTGTTTTTTCAGTTATAAATCACTTATTTGATCTGGTTCTCAAATTGTTGGGATTGTCTTGATTGTGTTCGTATAATTACCTTTGTATTTGCTGTATTTGGTCTAGTGGGTTATATCAGGTGGTGGTCGTATGATGGATAATGCCACGCCAAAAGTGCCCATTAACTCGTGCTCCTTCCTGGAGTTGGCGACAATCCCTGGAATGACGGCTTCAGGGGTAGCTGCCCTGGCTGATGCAAGGGCCCGTCATGGGATCCTCACCCCAGACCTCTTCACCTCGGTGGCGGGTCTGGAGGAACTGCAGGCCCTGACGGACCAGTTTGACTTTGCCAGTCCGGACCCCCCGTCTTTTCGGGAAGGGAAACCGGCGGCAAGCCCTCTCCCCGAACCAGTGTCGGGGGACCCTCGCCACCGGGATTCGGAGCCCGTAGTCACCAGCACCCCGAGGACGCCAAGGGAGATGCATGGGGTCTACCAATACGACGTATACCCACCCCCTAATTACCAGGGGCAAGGGCGAGGGGGAGCTGGGGAGGTTGAACCCCCAAACTTAACGAGGTATGTTCCCCCAACCCCTGGCCAGGGATCCCGACCCCCAATGAGTCGGCCCCACACGCGCGCCTCATCCGAGGGGTGTCCCACCGATAGTTCGGACACTTCTTTGAATAGAGCCCCGGGACATCCCACCGGGGGAAGCGAATATTTCGATAGGGGCCCATCTAGGGTGGAGGGACAACAGGGAAGGAGGGCAGAGGTAATGAACCTGCCCTACCGAGATGCTAGGGCCGGGTGCTACTACCTGCCAGCGCCGAGGCGGCCTGCAGCCCCCTCGGCACTTGCGAATACCCGGTCGCGTGCCGGACTTTCATTTACTGGCCTTCCCAAAAGCCTTACATTCGACGGAAAGGGGAAGTGGGACCCTTTTTTCAGAAAGTTCTCCCTCATTGCAGATGATAGGGGATGGGACGGCACTGAGAGTCTGGCTTACCTTTGCTGGTGCCTAGAGGGTAAGGCCTTGACCTATTTTGATCAACTTGCCTCACGGGACCCAGACATGGATTACACCGTCGCTGTCCGAAAAATGTCGTCTCGTTTCAGTCATCAGGAACTCCCTGAAGCCGCTCACCTCGAGTTCCTCACAGCAAAGCAGGAGTCTACGGAGACCCTGGTGGACTGGACGGACCGGTTGCAAGAGTTGTGCTCCCGGGCGTTCCCGGGCTGTGATGATACTTTCCTACAGCGGCAGCTGGTGTTGCGGTTATGCCAGGGAGCACATGACCGCAATGCAGGGTATCAAGCCCTGAATCTGAGGCCTACCACGGTGGAGGCAGCTATGGATACCATACGGTGGGCTCAGCATTCCCACCAGGCAGTCTATGGACGGCCTAAACAGGCTCGAGCTGCTACGGCGGACCCGGAGCAGATAGGGGAATGGACCCTCAACCAGGTCCAGACTCCCCAGAAGGAACCCCGGTTCCAGGCCCAGACTCCTCGGAAGGAACCCCGGTTCCCGGCCCAGACTCCCCAGAAAGAACCCCGGTTCCCGCCCGGGAGATCACCAACGCAGCCAGGAAATTACCGACCTGGCAATTACAATAGACCTGTCGGAATGGGGGAGATTATGAAGCGGATCGATGAGCATGGCCAACGCTTTGAACGCTTGGAAGGGAATATCTCCCAGCTGATAGAAACGGTAAAAAATCTCAGGGTGTCCCCCCGAGCGGAGGCCCCGAGGGGATGCTTCTTGTGTGGGGGCCTAGGCCACTTTCGGAAGGATTGCCCCCTCCAGCCAGGAGGGGTGCCTCCAAGTCCAAGGGTGTCCTCCGTTGAGGAGGAACACGAGGGAAACGCCCCCGGGTCGGAGACGGAGGCCGAACTCCGACCCTCAATTCACCAGGCCGAGGAGGAGCTGCAGCAAATGTAGAGTCCGAAGGGGCCGTCCCTCCCCAAGCCGGCGGCTGGGGGCAAGGGGATGTGCCCTGGCAACCTCACCCTGCTGATGCTATTGTGCAGGGTTTCGCTCAGGCAATTGGAACACCTATGAGTAGTACCACCCCTATTCGTGACGAAAGTGTCTCTGGGGAGGAAAGTGAAGAGGTGATTGTATGTCGCCTCGGATCCAGCTCTATGTCATATATACCCATCCAGGTGGGGAATGTATCCATCCAGGCGGTGGTAGATACGGCCGCGGAGGTTACCATCATCTCCGACCGAGTGTACGAGAGATTATCTCCGAAGCCCCCTAACAAACGTATGGTCACCCTGCTTGCGGCAGGGAGGGATATGCGAATGAATGGATTCATTGTGGGGCCCATCACTTTGAAACTCGGCTCTTCAACCTTCCAAGGGGATGTGTATGTGGCACCTATCGAAGACGACATGTTGTTAGGAGCTGACTTCCTGCATCCGCAGGGAGTGGTTATCGACCTGAAGCTCGCTAACTTTGGAATTGGCTCGGAAATGATCCCTCTACGGTTTGGGGGGCAGGACCCCGAGTATAAGGTTGCTAGAGTCCAGGCAGCCCAAAGGACTATCATTCCGCCTAATAAAATTAAGCGGATAACAGGAGTCTTGGACCAACGTTTAGGAGCTTTCATGTTCGAGCCTTTCCCCAATTTGGGGGTCATCATACCGCAAACCCTCCATAGGGAGGGGGACCAAGCTGATCTGTATGTGATCAATTTGGGAGAGCGCCAGGTGAAGTTGTTCCAAGGAGATATACTCGGTGGCGCACAAGAAATTTCAGGGGTCTACACTTCCCAACCGGTATCAGAGTCGGCAGTCCGCCAGCTCAAAACGGAGGGGAGTGGAGAGATGCCAGCTCATCTCCAGGACTTATATGAACGTTCTGGTGTGGAGCTAAACAGTGAGCAGGCGGGTGAGCTGCGTAATCTTTTAATCGGTTACGCTGATGCTTTTGCCCGCAATGAATTTGACTTTGGGAATTTCTCATTGATCGAACATGAAATCGATACAGGGGAAGCCGCCCCTGTTAAACAGAAGATGAGGAGGACTCCACTCAGTTTCGCCAACGAAGAAAAGGCTCACCTGGATAAGATGGTTCAATCAGGGGTCATTCAGCCTTCACTCTCGGAGTGGGCATCGGCCCCGGTGTTGGTGAGGAAGCGGGACGGAGGGGTAAGGTGGTGTATCGACTACCGGGCCCTCAATGCGGTCACTCGAAAGGATGTTTACCCGCTTCCGAACATAGAAGAGTGCTTAGACACTCTCGTCGGGAACGCCTGGTTTTCGAAATTAGACGCCAACTCGGCTTACTACCAGGTCAAGATAAAGCCTGGGGACCGCAAGAAAACAGCTTTCACCACCAAGTATGGGTTGTTCGAGTTTGTCCGGATGGGCTTTGGGCTTTGTAACGCCCCTGCCACCTTCTCACGGGCCATGAATCTCGTGCTGAGGGAGCTCAACTGGGCAACTGTGTTGGCCTTTTTGGACGATATTATCGTCCTTGGGACTGATTTCGAGGATCACCTGAGGAATCTGTCTCGGGTACTGCAGCGTTTTCGGGACTACGGCCTGAAACTGAAACCTAAGAAGTGCTTGTTGTTCCAGCCCAAGGTGGAGTTCTTGGGACGGAATGTGAGTTCCAATCGGGTGGAGTTGCGGGAGGAGCACGATGCAGCCGTGCAGCAGTGGCCCGTACCCCAAACCACCAAGCAAGTGGAGCAGTTCCTGGGCCTGGTGAACTACCATCGGGCATTCATTAAGGGCTACGCCGAGCTGGCAGTACCTCTTTACCGAATAACCGGGAAGCACAGTTTCCATTGGGGACATGAGCAACAAGCCGCCTTTGAGGCCATCAAGGAACGCCTAGCAACAGCGCCAGTATTGGTGATGCCTAATGGACAGGACCCCTTTATTTTGGACACCGACGCCTCCAATGAAGCTATTGGGGCAGAACTGTTGCAGCTGCAAGAGGGACAAGAGAGGGTGATAGCCTATGGGAGTTGCGCCCTCACCCCCGAACAGCGGCGATATTGTGTGACCCGTCGGGAGCTACTGGCCGTGGTGAAGTTCACCCGGCAATACCGGCATTATCTGCTGGGAAAGCCTTTCCTAGTACGCACCGATCATAGTAGCCTGACCTGGCTTCTGAACTTCCGATCCCCGCAAGGGCAGCTTGCCAGATGGATGGAAGAACTCAGTCAATACGATCTGCGACTGGAGCACAGGCCAGGGAAGAAGCATGCGAATGCCGACGCATTGTCACGCATACCCCCTGTCACTGTGTTCTGTGAAGAATTCCGAGTAGGATTCTCCCTGGAACAGTTGCCATGTGGGGGGTGCCCTTACTGCCAGAAGGCCCACATTAACTGGGCTAGCTTTGCAGAGACAGTGGACGTGGTAGTCCCCCTGGGCCGGCGCCCCCAAGTTCAGAGGGTGTCGGGCGACGAAGGGGAACGCCCTTTGGCCTCAACCTCAGTGGCGATCAGTTGTTCGAAGCTGGGGCCAGAATTAAGGATAATACGAAGTAGTTTCCGGGCATCTCGGTTGTGTATAGTTACCGCAGAGGAAGCCGCCCCGCTGCCAGAGGACAGACTCCGCTTGGAACAAGAAGCGGACGAGCAGCTAGCGGGGATTCGGAAGTGGTTAACGGACAAACAGGAACCGGATGGGGCCACCACTATGTTGTGGGGCCCAGGGGAGAAATACCTATGGATTAACCGTAAGCTGTTCTCCCTTCAGGAAGGACTCCTCTGCAAGCAGACTGATGACGGTTATCTTCTGGTAGTCCCTAGGTCCTTACAGATGGAAGTCTTGGAGGCTAACCACAATCTACCCGCTGCGGGACACCCGGGCCGAGACCGCATGTTGGCTCTACTTCGGACCCGGTACTTTTGGTACCGGATGGGTCAGAGCGTGGAGTTATTCGTTCGGGAGTGCCCGGACTGCAACCAGAGTAAGATTCGGGAACGCTACGGCCGGAGCCCGATGAAAAACTACCACGCCGGATCACCCATGGAACGGGTACACTTGGACTTTATGGGGCCGTTACCCCGATCCAAGGAGGGGAATGAACACATTCTCATGATGGTGGACCAGTTCACCAAATGGGTGGAATGTATCCCCCTCCCTTCCCAAACTGCTGAAGTTACTGCCCGAGCAGCCGTTGGGGAATTCTTCGGCAGGTTTGGGTACCCGTTCGAAATTTTCACGGACCAGGGACGGAATTTCGAGAGCAGGTTGTTCCGGGATGTCTGTAAGGTCCTTCAGATTCATAAAGCGCGCACCACCCCGTATCGACCTTCGGCGAACGGGCAGGTGGAACGCTATAATCGGACCCTTATGAATGCGGTCCGTTGTTTCGTCGGGAAGACCCAGAACAGTTGGGACTGCTATCTGCCCCAGCTGGCTGGGGCGCTACGGAGCGCCGTGAACCGAAGCACAGGATTCACGGCCAACTGACTGATGTTGGGTAGGGAGACCAACCAACCTGCGGATTTAATGTATCCTATCCCAAAGAAGACTCGAACATCGGATCCGGACACCTACAGTGAGGAGCTCCGGCAGGCATTGGAAACTGCCCATAAGGCTGCCAGGGAGAAGCTGCGCACCACGCAGGCTCGTTTAAAGCGGGATTACGATCTGCATTCCTTTCGCAGGAAGTTCCGGGAAGGAGACCTGGTATTTATCCTGGACACGGCTCATATCAAGGGGAGTTGCAAGAAACTCAGCTCACCCTGGAAGGGCCCTGCCCGGGTAATCCAATGTCGGACCCCGGATCTATACCGCCTTCAGCTGAAGAACACTCTATTCACCGCCCACCAAGATCGGTTGAAACTCTGCACAAACAGAGAAGCACCGGCTTGGTGTCGAACCCGCCCACCTAAGCGGGATGACATCTTCTGCTTGTGCAGAAAACCGGACGATGGAGAGTTCATGATCTGTTGTGACCGATGCCAGGAGTGGTATCATGGCCGGTGCATAGGTGTCCTGGAGAGTGAAGGGAAAAAACTGGCCGAATACTCCTGTCCACCTTGTCGAATAGACACGGAAGCGAACCGGGTATAGTCGAACCCAGGGTGGAAAGACGGGATAGGGGTCCTTCGACCTGGCATACATAAGCCGGGCATTTCCTGAGGGTTAACATATTTTTCCTTTCCCTTTGTATCTCCCAATGCAGGTCCCAGACGTCAGGTGCTCTAATTTACGGGTCTAACTACAGAAGTTTCAGAGGATAACCAAGACAGAGTTAACCAAGTCTGAAATGGAACTCCCGATGAACTCGGGGGCTCATTTTGGGGATGTTATCGAAAATGCCACCACAGAGAGGAGGCTGTTGTACCCCGGAATTTTAGTCCGGGGCATGTTAGCCATCCCTGAGGACCGGATTCTGCCCCTCATTGAAGGGCAGTACCGGTTAGCATTAAGTCAGGGGGAGCTCCAGTGGGTAGAATGCCTACAGGAGTGCCTCCTGGACTCGTGGCAACACGAGGATATTGTTCATCGGTTTCCTCACCCTGATGAGGAAAGGAACGTGGCCCCCCGGGACGTGTGGCCGGGGGACCTATTTTATGAGCCGCACACTATCTGGTGGGCAAGGGGGGAACACCGGTTCCCCTTATACCTGGCCATCACCTCGTATTGGTGGCGGTCCAGGGCTTCCCGTCAGCCACCGGATGGTTTCCTGAGGCAGCTACACTCTCTGGACACCACGCCGAGTGCAGGGGGCCCGGGTCTGATCCCGGAGCCACCCCTCAACGCCACGGAAGCCGGTGCACCCCTTGGGGAAGTGAGGCCCGAGGATCTCGGGACACCCGGGGAGGGGCATGACATGAAGGTTTTGCCCCAACCCATGGAGGTTAGAGAGGAGTCGGGACCCTCCGATGGAGGGGCCCGAGAACCTTCCGGACTTCCGCCACAGCCCAATGGGGAAGAACGTGCAGCCGTGGACGGCGAGTCGGGGTCAGAGGAGGGGGAAGCTGACTCCGATCGAGACGGGAATGAGCAGGAGCCGGATCGTCGACCCGACCAAGAGGGTCACGAGGAGCAGTTCCGGAAAGTCCGGGGGGTATGCCCGATTCTCGGATGTGGGAGGCGCCCGTCAGAACATTTGCGGGACCATATATACTCCCACATGCCCCCATGCCTGCGACTCACCCAGCGCGGGCAAGAGTACACTCTAACGAGAGCTCGGAATCAGGCAAGGTGCCTGCGTTTTATAGCACAGGAACTCGTCGGTTCGGACGACCTAAACCTCCTCTTGGCCTGGTTGAATGACCGGGCAGAGGGGGAACGGTTCGCGTGGAACGTACCCCCATGGGTTCTGGGGGAAATGGAGAACCTGGCCCGATATATGAATTGGCCCGTTGAAGACGGGATCAGGGTGGGCCCTTCTAACCATTTTGCGGCCCTCTTACACTGGAGGAGCCTTGCTCTGATGAGTAATGCTCTGGCCGGAGAAGCCTGGCAAGAGCTTCATGAGCTAGCTGGCCGGGAAGGGCGCAGGGGGAAGAGACGAGGACCCTCGCGTTCGGCCGGAGTGCATTCCTCGCATTCGCCAAATAGGAAGCGCTCTCGCTCCGCAAACCCGAGTTCATCTCGGGGAAAAACTTCCTCTCACCGGGTCACCTCCGGGAGCCATTCCGGTTCACATTCTGATAATGTGGGTCCCAGTCAGGGAGGTAAGGCCCCTCGGGGGGCAACTAGGGAGCGCTCCTACGCGGCAGCGACGGCGGGGGCTCCCCCACGCCCCCAGCCCTTAATGACCACGGAGGCTGAGAAACCTCAGCCTGCTGGACCCTCTATTCCCCGGCGTTCGGAGCCGGGAAATCCTAGGGGAGCGCCTTCAACGGCTACCCGACCCCCCATGTTGGCAGTGGATAGCCACTTCCATCTGGACCGCCTGGAGCGGAGATCCGGGAAGCGGGGGATGGCGGCCATAAGGCATATCTCACAGCGGCGACCGCGCGTGCCTGTGGAGATCTGCGGAGGCATCCTAAATTACTGTGACCCGGCTCATTACCGGGAGATCCGATTCCCGGAGAATAAATTCTTCCGGGTAGCTGTGGGGATCCACCCCAAACACGCTAGGGCTGTAGATCCGGTCACTTTGGCCGATCTACAGAACCGGCTGTGTGACCCGAAGGTTGTCGGGGTGAGCGAGGTTGGCCTGGACTATTCTGTCCATGAAGACGAATGGCCCCACCAGGAGACCTTGCTCAGGCGGATCCTCAAACTTGGGGTTACTGGGAAGGTCTTAATCATCCACATGAGGGGTGAAAAGACCGACCCCGGGAATGGCCTCCCTTCCCGCAGGATCCGAGCTATCCTGGCGGAATGCCAGGTAAGCCTGCAGCAACGGATTCATATCCATTGCTGCCAACTGCCATCCCAGGAGCTGGAGGCGTGGCGTAAGTCCTATCCCCAATGCTATTTTGGGTTCTCCGGCACGGTTTGCGGGCTCGGCGAGGATCAGGTGGCAGCGCTTAGGAGGGTTCCTAGCGACCGCCTCCTGATCGAAACTGACTCCCCCCACCTATCGGGGGATCCCTTCGTGCAGCCAAATTCCCCAGCCTATGTTGGGGAGGTGGCGCAGGAAGTTGCTCGCTGCCGGGGGGTTGACCTGGAGGGACTGCTCCAGGAGACCCGGCTGAATGCCGTTCAACTTTACGGACCATGGCACTCCGGCTAAGCTCCTGGGTGCCAGAATGCCCCCTCAGAACTCCCGGTATAGCCGGGGATTGGGGGAGCATTCATTATTTTTTCCTTCAATTTTTGGAGGGTTCGAATACCTTTATTCTTGGCAAGGTTTTACTTGCTCGACCTTGTTGAGAGTTTTCGTTTTTATGGAGTTTGCCATAATTTGGCTGTGTTTGGATTTTGTTTTGGTTTATGTTTTGGCCCTGTTTTGTGGGCGGGTTGGTGTTTTTCTTTTTATAAAAAAAAAAAAAAATTACCTGTTGATTGTTTTTGTCTTCCCTGGGCAGCTCAGGGGGAGGCGTTTTTTGGGCGCCCTACTTCAAATTGGGGGGCTCTTTTGATTAGGGATTGGTTGTATTTTGGGCAGGGGGCTCCTTTTTTAAAACGGGGGGGAATATAGTAGGGACGCCCCTCCCCTCATAAGTGGAGTCGCCCTACGATGCACGTGACTCCGATCCGCGCCAAGCCGCCATCTTGAATCGGAGCTGCTGGAGGGAAAAACACTTACCAAACCCCAGTCGTGCTTCTGAGATCTGAGATCAGCAAATAGGGTAAGAGAAATATCCTTTTTACTCTTTTTACTCTTTATAATAAGTTTAGACTGCTCCCCTTGTTGCGTTCCGCTCGGCGCGACTTCAGACACGTACAAGCAGTGGTGTTCAGCTGCTTGGGCCAGAGGACTCACTCCCAGTGAGTTCGCTCCGGTGCTGCTGCAAACGGCACTAGTAAAGTTAATACAGCCAACGTGTCCAACATGTCCAAGCACAACGACAGCAACAAACAATGTCAATGCAGTCACTTCGTGAGTATTAATTATATCCCTTGATCCACTCAAAGGCCATATTCGTAATATGCCCAGCCATCATTAAATCCGCCTGACCAAGTGAATATTTATTTAGTCAAGTTTCTTGTGTTTTTTTATTAATAATATTGAAATTTTGCATGTCATGTTGATAATTTTCAACCGAATATTCTTTAAAAATAATTTTTCAGTGATGAATTATTATCAATATCAGTCGAGAAGAGCGGGATTCGAACCAGCATTGCAACATTGTAGAACGTGCGGTAGAATAACTTAAGGATACTTTGACCATGCAGATTTCTTTACCACTTTTTTACACTAGAGTAGGCCCTAGACCACGACGAGCAGTTGACGGTACAGTCTCCGAACAGCGGAGGAACTGAAACGAGAGAGAGAGAGAGAGAGTGGCTTTAACTTAGTTTAATATAGATCTAGGCCTACCTCCACTCTATAATTCAGTGCGGTACTTCTGTTCTCACTATTCTTTCGATATCCTAGGTAGGATTTTTGCCAATTTGAGGATTACTGGGCATATAGCCCACTCAAACATGTACCAGCTTATCCAGCATGTCCAGGCGCGGATCCAGGATTTCTTAGGGGGAGGGCCCAAATTTTAAATCATGTGAGCTACATATTGCTACAATAATAATGGTGACAAATGGCGTATCTCACTATCTGATGCTCGATCTCGGGGGGGGGGGGGGGGTGTGCAAAAGCATATAAAGGGCTTTCACTCCCGCCGGAAGAACATTCTGAAATTTTTAAAGTCCATATATATACAGATCATATTATATTTATAATGACCAAATTTTCTAAATTCCAAAAGAAAATATTTACAATTTGACACCTATGATTTCGAGGGGCTACTTATTCATCTTTCGTTCGGTAATAACTAACGTCTGTTTCTGATGGTGTCATTCATGTCATTATGGTCATGTACCCTAACTTTCTCGAAATCTGCCCTAAACACTGAGTTTCGTGAATCCTTATTAGCATGTGTCGGCTCTTGCAGGAAGCCAGGAGCCGTACTCCTGGTTTGATTTACAGTATATGCCATAATGATTCAAATAATTACTGTGGCAAATCATTACTCCTCGGCGACAGTCAGCGAAGATATCAAACAGTTAAATGTATCTGAAAAGACTGAAATGGCATATACTGTAAATCAAATTTCAAAAGGAACAGCACTAATATTTTTTGTGCAAACCAGTCATTAATTGTCGCACGAGATGATAAAGACAATATCGGACGTGGTAATGGTATGATTCAAAAAATAGAGTTTATTGATATGCTCTATATGCATGATATCTATTAAGGAAATCGCACCTGAAATTGCATAATGTGCACTATAAGTTCCAAACGCTTTCTTTCATGAATACAGTAAAAGTACGAAAAAGTTCCACAAGCTGGTATGCATACTATTACACGAGATGTAATAAAACAATAAGTGTAATTATAATGATACACTTACATGCCAAAGCGTGATCATTATTGCGTTTCTTTGTGCCTGTAAAAGAATAATACTAATGTAATATCCATGCAAAATTTTACTGTTAACATGAATATTATGAAGAAATGTTAAAATTTGAATTTCCACTATATTGTTGAAAATGGGTGGAAATATCAACAGTATCTAAACGTCTTAATGATAACCGTTGACTAAAGTCAAAAGTGGTTGGCTTGTACATATTTGTATTACTGTATAAAAGGTTTAAACAAATGTTTAAAAAAGGGAGAGAGTATTCCAGTATTACACAAGAATGGCAAGGCGTTTTACTAAGAACTAGATGAATCTTCGACCATGCGCGGTCGGAATTTATGCCTCCGCCATCACCAAATTGGAAATGTATGGCATACATGTACATGTACACTCTAAAAAGGATTGGTCAAACACAATTACAAATCTTTTCACTTAAAAAGCACAGGAGACAAAAAATTTATTTCATTTAATTTCCATCCCGTACAAATAAAAAGCTTACCATTGATGACTTACAATCATCAAATACACCAAGGAAATAGATATTTTATATCAAATAGACCACTGTCCCCTTGAAATGTCTAAAATAGGTAGGCCAAGACTCCATACATCATGAACCATTGTCATGTATATAATGTGACCCGACGCCTCAAAACCTACAATAAGTCGCCAAAATTATTTTTTGTTTTATACATTTTTTGAAAGTAGAGATTCTCAGCTTTCCAATGGTATATGACTTGCCTAGTTTACTCATTCATAACACCTTTACTTATCACATTTAGAATCAGTATGTAACCAGCGATCAATAACTCCTATTCAGAGAAAATGGCCATTTAAGTTCGGAACAAAAGAGTGCTAAACCTTTGCTCTCTGTGTGCACCCAAGTAAAACTGGGTATTCAAATGGCCAAAGCAACTGGTATGAAGGGATTATCAGATTAGGCTGAATTTGGGCAAGCTGCTCCAGGATGACCTATTCATTACTCACTCCAAAAATCAATTTAATACATGTACCTTTATGAGGTAAAGTAGTAATTTGGCATTGAATGAAAGTATTACAAAAGCTCTCCAAACATTCATTAGCTCGACAGGTGAAAAAAGGGGAGTCATTTTAAAATGCCCCCAAAACATATTTCTAAGTCGAATTACGACTCACGAACCTCCTCGAATGGGTGTGTTGAGTAGACTTTTGTTACAGACGTTTTAGAAATTTTTTGAAAAATGTACTCTTGCTGGTTTTTTTGTTTTTCTTTTGTCCAAGATGTAGAAAATATAACCGGGGGTTGTCAAATGAATGTATGAGGTTGCATGAATTCATAATGGAATGTTCATTTAAAATTCAAAGGTCTGGTCGGGCAGACAGTCCAGAATAGAATGTTAATTCACTGCGGCGTATTTTTTTACGGGGGGTGGGTCACAAGATGGCCATGCCCCACCCCTTATTGGTGGGTGAGTGAGAAAATAGGAAGATGAGTGAGGAAGATGAAAAATATTCCCGGGAAAATGTAAATAGGGGTCAATTTTCGCAGACTCTTGTGGTTTCCTCCCCGGGGATAGGAGGGGGGGGGTTAATTTCCTAAATTGCCTGGATAGGGGGTCCAATATCTCAGAAAATTCCCCGGGATAGGGGAGTTGGGGGCCGGGTACAAACGACATTTTGATATGCGTTTTGACTTTTGATATGCGTTTTGACTTTTGATAGTGGGTATTGATAGAATGATAGTGGCATTAAAAGGTGTTTCTGACTTTGGAAAGATGATGAACACACCTTGGAATATGTCAGCACATGTCTTTAACACAATTTCACAATATTTAACGGGTCACGCCAAAAAAATTTTTAAAAAATAAATAAAAAATCCTAGCTACGCCACTTGCCCTTTCGTCCCTGTGTGTTTTAATGCATAATTATTCAATTCTCCTATTTATTTTGCACAAATAATGATTTCCTTGTCAAAAGCTTTTTTAGATACTGTTTTATTATATTTTCTACATCTTAGACAAAAGAAAAACGAAAAAACCAGCAAGAGTACATTTTTCAAAAAATTTCTAAAACGTCTGTTACAAAAGTCTACTCAACACACACATTCGAGGAAAGCCCCCCGGTTGTCTCAAAGTGGCACGTTCATTGAACTTCTCGCTGGGAACGCGTCCATTCGAGATAACCGGGGGGGCTTGTCTCGAAAGGGTGTGCCCGTTCCTGCTCCCATCCCGCTCCCGCAACCCACCCATTTGAGACAAGCCCTTGAGACATGATAGAATAATGAAACTACCCATTTCTATCAAAAACCGAAAATCGTCTGATCCAAGCAAATTTATTATTTTGGTTTTGAAGTTATCGCGAGAACGAACCATTTTATGTACATAATGACCTCTCTGACCTTTGACCTTGAGACCCCAAAATCTAATCAGTTCACCGTCCCTCCCATATGCATACATGGGCCAAGTTACAAACTGATCCAAAAAACGGTTTTGAAGTTATCGCGAGAACGAACCATTTTTATGTACATAACAACCTCTTTGACCTTTGACCTTTGACCTTGAGACCCCAAAATCTAATCAGTTCATCGTCCCTCCCATATGCATACATGGTCCAAGTTACAAACTGATGTACAGACGACCCGAAAACATTAATGCCTCCGTGGGTGGAGGAATAAAAATCGCACCTGAAATTGCATCATGTGCACTATATGTTCCAAACACTTTCTTTCATACAAGTACAAAAAAAGTTCCACTGGCTAGTATGCTGTATGCATACTATATGACGTTCACGCTTGATTTGATACGCTTTTATTCAACGATGTTCAAGATGACAGCTAATTGCGATACATGATGAATTATAAAAGCATATTTCAAATATACATCTACATAGGACAAGAATGATAAAAGATACACATCAAAAGCAATAGGCCTTGTAATCCAGCCAAAAGTGGGAGTTATAAACTTAGGCAGACTCCGAGAACCCTAGATCGAGTCTGAGTCACGTCTTTTAGATGGTGATATTAAAGGTCAGTCCCAGACGTAAATAATCATATCTGATTGATACACTTCTGTAAAAAAACCAATTCAGCATTTCAAAATAGATAAATGAACAATGAGAGGTCATTCAACTGCATCAAACGACTAGGAAGACAAGGCATTATTGTTTTCGGGTCGTCTGTCCGTCCGTATGTTTGTCTGTCCCCTTTTCGTTCTCGCGATAACTTGAAAACCATTTGGCGGATCAACTTGTATCTTGGCCCATGTATGCATATGGGAGGGACGATGAACTGATTAGATTTTGGGGTCTCAAGGTCAAAGGTCAAAGAGGTCATTATATACATAAAAATGGTTCGTTCTTGTGATAACTTAGGAACCGTGTGGCGGATCAGCTTGTAACTTGGCCCATGTATTCATATGGGAGGGACGATGAACTGATTAGATTTTGGGGTCTCAAGGTCACAGGTCAAAGGTCATAGAGGTCATTATATACATACCAAGCAAAAGATACGACTGCGTCTTTAATATGCCTCCGCTTGTATTCAGATAATTCCTGATCACCTACAAGTATAATACAGTTGATGCGCATTCATCAAATGGTTATTGCGAAATTGTGATTTAAAACACTAAAATCCTATATTACTAATTGACCTCTGACTATAAAGCATTTATAATCAGTTCTTGAGATATCGTGGAAATGTAGCCAAGAATTGTATTAATATCATGTAAATTGGCCGCTGAGACCTGTAACCTGTGACCTTTGACCTACTTACCCCCAAATTCTAATCAGTTCATTTTCCTATGGTAGTACATGCTGGTACGAAGTTTGATGTTCTTACCTCAAACAGTTCTTGAGATATCGCAGTAACGAGGCTAAAAACCAGTAATTTCATGTAATTTCATGTAAATTGACCTTTGTGACCTCTGACCTTTGACCTACTTACCCCAAAATCTAATCAGTTAATCTTTCTTCAGTTGGGGATACATACTGGTACCAAGTTTGAAGTTCTCACCTCAGATAGTTCTTGAGATATCGTAACAGTGCTAAAAACCAGTAATTCCATGTAATTTCATGTAAATTGACCTCTGTGACCTCTGAACTTTGACCTACCTACCCCAAAATCTAATCAGTTCCTCTTTCTATGGGGATACATACTGGTACCAAATTTGAAGTTCTTACCTCAAACACTTCTTCAAAAATCGTAACGGTGCTAAAAACCTCCGACCTTTGACCTCCTTACCCCAAAATCTAATCAGTTCATTTTCGTATAGGGATACATACTAGTACCAAGTTTGAAGTTCTTACCTCAAACAGTTCTTGAGATATCGCGGTAACGGTGCTAAAAACCAGTAATTCCGTGTAGTTTCATGTAAATTGACCTCTGTGACCTCTGACCCTTGACCTACTTACCCCAAAATCTAATCAGTTCATCTTCATATGGGGATACATACTAGTACCAAGTTTGAGGTTCCTACCTCAAATGATTCTTCAGATATCGCGGTAACGAGAAGTGGGACGCATGGACGGATGCACGCACGGCACCCACCTTCGGTGGGCGGAGGCATAAAAATGATTCGTTCTTGTGATACATTAGGAACCGTTTGGCGGATCAGCTTGTATCTTGGCCCATATATGCATATGTGAGGGACGATGAACTGATTAGATTTTAGAGTCTCAAGGTCAAAGTTCAAAGGTCATAGAGGTCATTATATACATAAAAATGGTTCATGATGTATGGAGGCTAGGCCTACCTATTTTAGAAATTTCGAGGGGACAGTGGTCTATTTGCTATAAAATATCTATTTTATTGGTGTATTTGATGATTGTAAGTCATCAATGGTTAAGTTTTTTATTTGAAAATGAAAAAAAATTCTGTTTCCTGTGCATTTTAAGTGAAATGATTTGTCATTTTGTTGGACCAATTCTTTTTAGAGTGTACATGTACATACCTTTCCTATCTGGTGATGGTGGAGGCATAAATTCTGAAGATTCATCTAGTTTTGTTCTTCCTCTGTTTTATCACTTTTCTCTCAGACTCCTTTTCTTTCTTTCTTTCTTTTTTTTTCATTTCCCTTTCCTTTCTCTCTCTCACCCATATGCACCAGCGTACCTTGTCGAGGGAAAACCCGCTCTTCCATTCTTCTCCCCTTTTCTTTCCTTCTCTTTATTGTATCCCCGGCAGTATGCCGGAGGATACTTTGGATTCAGCAGCGTTTCGACGCCGCCGCCGCCGCGTCACATTCTTGTGTGCGCTCTAGCGGTCACATTTCTTGACGAATTTCTTTCAGACTTCCTGTGGACGTGTATCTTGGTAAAATCTGGACCCCTATAGTTTCTGGTGATGCTGCCCCCAGTGTTCCGTCTTTTATAGGGTAAAAGGCCATATTTTGGGGGATAGTTTGTGTGCGCTCTAGCGGTCACATTTCTCAACGGATTTTGTTCAAATTTTGTATGAAGGTGTCTCTTGGTAAAATCTGGAACCCTATAGATTTTGGTGAAGCTGCCCCCAGTGTTTCGTCTTTTACAGGGTCAAAGGTCATATTTTGATGTCTTGTGTGTACTCTTGTGTGCACTCTGGCGGTCACATTTCTCAACGGATTTCGTTCAAATTTTGCATGAAGGTGTCTCTTGGTGTAATTTAAAAACCTATAGTGTTTGATGATGCTGCCACCGTCTTTTATAGGGTCAAAGGTCATACTTCAGGGCATGGCGTGAGTGCACTCTGCAGGCCACATTTCTCAACGGATTTTGTTCAAATTTTGTATGGAGATGTATCTTGGTATAATCTACACTTGTTTAATTTTTGGTGTTGCTGCCCTCATTGTTCCGTCCTTTATAGGGTCAAAGCTCATTTGTCCATTTTGTGCACTCTTACTTCTGCATTTCTTGACGGATTTCATTCAAATTTTGTATGGAGATGTATCTTGGTATGATCTACACATATTTAATTTTTGGTGATGCTGCCCTCATTGTTCCGTCCTTTATAGGGTCAAAGGTCATTTTTCCATTTCTTGCACTCTTACTTCTGCATTTCTTGACGGATTTCGTTCAAATTTTGCATGAAGGTGTCTCTTGGTGTAATCTAAAAACCTATAGTTTTTGGTGATGCTGCCACCAGTTTTCCGTCTTTTATAGGGTCAAAGGTCATACTTCAGGGCATGGCGTGAGTGCACTCTGCAGGCCACATTTCTTGATGGATTTCTTTCTTATTTTGTATGGAGATGTATCTTGGCATATCTCTCAACACATTTCTTTCAAATTTTATATGAAGATGTGTCTTAGTGAAACCTACACATCTAAATTGTTTGCTGATGCTACCCCCACTGTACCACTTTCTATACAGTCAAATGTCATATTCAGGTTGTTGTTAGGGTCAAATGTCATATTTTCGTTGCATGCATTCTGGAGTACACATTTGTTAACTCATTTCTTTCAGATTTTGTATGTAGGTCCATTATAGATTACATCTGTAGAGTTTTTGGTGATGCTGCCTCTAGTGTTCCGTCTTTCATAGGATCAAAGGTCATATTTTAGTGGATGGCTTATGTGCGCTCTGAGGTCATATTTCTTCTGAATTTTCTATAAAAATGCATTATACTCTAATCTGCACAAATCGTTTTGGTAATGCTGCTCCTAGTGTTGACAATATTCCGGGCCACTGGCGGCAATTTCTACACCATCCTTTTGTTTGAGGGAGGGGATGGGGGAGGGTCTTTGTCCCTCCTTCAAATCGCTGCCAGTGCCGGGGGATACATTTCGCATTGCGCGGCACCAGCAATGCACATTTCTAGTTTTATTTCCTTCTCTCTCTTTTCTTTCGATCCCTTTCCCCGTCTCTCTATCGTTTTGCTGCCCCCCCCCCGGATCCGCGCCTGAGCTTCTCTGAAGGTAAGCCTGGAGTTGGAGGTCTACTTTAAACTAAGCCACACCACTACGTCGAAGTATAGTCATGTAGCTATGCCTAAAAGCTGGAACTTGGAATGCTCTTTGAAGAGTAAAAACAAAAAGCTGACACTACTCTGGAGTTCGATCATTTCTATGAACAGATGAAGATTAGCATCGGCTTTTTTATGCCTCCCACCACCGTAGGTGGGAGCCGGAGGCATTATGTTTTTGGGTCGTCCGTCCGTCCGTCCATCCCCTTTTGTTCTCGTGATAACTTCAAAACTGTTTTTTGATCAGATTGTAACTTGGCCTATGTATGCATATGGAAGGGACGATGAACTGATTAGATTTTGGGGTCTCAAGGTCAAAGGTCACAGAGGTAATTATGTACATAAAAATGGTTAGTTCTCGCGATAACTGAAAAACTGTTTGAAAGATCAGCTTCTAACCTGGCCCATGTTTGCATTTGGGAGGGACGATGAACTGATTAGATTTTAGGGTCTCAAGGTCAGAGGTCAAAGGTCAGAGGTGTCATTATGTACATGAAAATGGTTAGTTCTCGCGATAACTGAAGATCTGTTTGACAGATCAGCTTCTAACCTGGCCCATGTTTGCATTTGGGAGGGATGATGAACGGATTACCGGTAGATTTTAGGGTCTCATGGTCAAAGTTTAAAGGTCATAGAGGTCATTATATACATAAAAATGGTTGTGATGTATGTAGTCTACGAGATGTGGTATTTGATTGACTACACAGATCAATACAACTATTCAGGATTAATCAACATTTTACTTCCATTCTGAGGCATTGTGTGGGTTACCCTGGATTGGACCAGGGTAGATCATACAGGAGGATCGTAAAATATGTTTAAAACACTTCATTTTCATTTTGTAAACTCGAAATTTGTAGCAGAGTATATTGTGAAAAGTTTCTGAATCAAGTAACCTAACAAATGTAAGTAAATTCCTGTTGACTTGGTGTTTCTATTTTTTTAGTGCAGCAATAACTGATCTCCATAGTCTCACAAAGCTTTTGGTTTATGAGGGATTGGTTAAGAGCAAATTTGTCTTAAAGGGGAAGTCCACACTGGAATTTAGTTTTTAATTTTAATAAAAGCAGAAAAACTAGAGAAACAAATTACTGAAAGTTAGAGAAAAATCCAATAAAATAGTTATGAAAGTTGTAATCAATCAAAACACAAATTGGCAACTCTGTGACTTATCATGTGGACTACTCTCCCATTTGCTTAGTACAGAAAATTTTGATGAATTATCAGTTTCTCAGTTAATGATGGAATTGATTTGTTTCCTACAGGTTAAGTATGAAACATATGTACAATAATTATATCAACAATGTATTTATGATTGAAAGTTTTCTAAAGAGAAAAATTGATTTTTTAGGTACAGGGCACAAGGAGAGGAACTGCATTACTTCCTTATTTCTAATTGATTTTGCTCAAACTTCCATTAATCTTTCTTTTATTTTTATGCTTCTTTATCAGGGTGGACTTTCCCTTTACATTTTTATGAAACAGGGCCTAGATCAGCTTGTTTTCAATATAATTTCTTTTCAGAATGAACATTTCTTCTCCAAGTGAAGATCATGGCTTTGAAAAAGTGGAAACTGGTAGGATGGAAAAGCACATGAGTGCCTGGGTACAACTACAAATACCAGCTAGAGTTGCAGAGAAATCAAAGGAAGCATGCTCAGAGTCAAACTCTCAACGTGAAATTGATGGAAAGAACAAGGCTGAAGGTAAACATGGGCAAAAAGGAGATGAAAATGAGATTGATCAAAACTCACCTCCACACGGTGAGATTGATCAAAGCTTACCTCCGCACAGACAGCTTCGAAGTAGAAGCAAAGAAGCAAAGTGCAACGGTAACAGGATGCATCTGCAAGAAGAAAGTGGGGCTGCAACAACTGACTTTGCACCCACAAGCCTTCAAAGTGGACTTGAGGAAAAGAACAAGGGTAGAGGTAAATGTACCGGCAAGCTAGATCAAAAAGGAGATGAAAATGAAATGGAGCACAGCTCAACCCGACATACATGTATACATCCTAGAAGAAGTAGAAGAAAGAGAAAGAGCAAGAGAAATGTGACAGGAGATTCATATGTCCTGGATAAAAGATTATTATCAACATGGTCATGTGAGGTGAAGCCAACCCATGTGCCAGAATTTGAAGGCCCTGCACCTGGTCCTACAACAATGATGACTGCAAAGCATCGAGAAATTGACTTCTTTCATCTTCTCTTTCCTCCCTGTCTCATCAGCTCATTAGTCATGCAGACAAACAAATTTGCAGATAGCGCTTTGCATAGCGCTGACTCAAATTGGACAACCTTATCTCTTTTTGAGATGCAAGCATTCCTTGGGTTGCGAGTTTTGATGAGTACTCTTAACTTCCCTGATCTGTCCAGGTATTGGTCAAGTGATGGCCTTCTTCAGAGAATCATTACACAAAAGAGATTTCAGCAAATTTCCCAATATTTCAATGTAGCATGTAGTGTTAACTCTACAAATACAGGGGGTGGTGAAGGACATGTTAACCCTTACAATGTTCACATGGTTTTTGAAAATGTTAACCACAACTTCAGAGTACGGTATAACCCTCATCGTAATTGTGTCATGGCAGAAGCAGGCTCATGGGAAAGTAAAGACAATAAAATTTGGATGCGTGTCGACCCTTTCAACGGGTATTGCAGCGAATTCCAAATGTGTGATTCCATTCGGAATGCCGATCTGGACAGGATGGTCTTCAGTCTCACTCTAGCTTTGCAGAAGCAGAATTACATTGTGAACATTGGAAATCGGTTCACCAATGGAGACCTGCTGATGGCCCTTCAGGAAAGGGGTATTCTTGGGCGCGGTGTAATTTCCCCAATGGTTATCCAAAGTTGCTCACTCCCCAATCATGCTTCACATGATGTCCTTCAGCAGGGTAGTCTTACGACATACCAGTGGCAAGATGAAGACAGGAACATACAGGTCATATCTTCAGCAGATAACCCACATGATACTTGCCATGTCAGGAAGACGTTTGGAGGTCACTGCAATACAGTCCCTTGTCCTGATGCAGTCCTATACTACAGGGATCATATGAGGAGTATTCAGAGTTCTCTCCAGTTAAACAAAACAATCATCGGTAGTCGTTCAAGTCTGAATAGCTGGGCGCACCTGTTTTGGTTTGCCATGGATGTTGCTGTCGCAAATGCACTCGTCCTAATGAAGGAATCAACAGCCCATAGTGAAGTCAGTAAAGAATTGAGTTCATCACAGTTCAGGAAAAATCTTGCAAAGCAGCTGATTTGGGGTCAAATAGAGAATGGAGAATCATTGGATCATGAATGCATCAAGGAAGAGGATCATTTGCAGTGTGAAAACTCTGGTTGTGCTACATGTTGGTTATAACATAGCTTGGCATCAGAATAACTCTTAAAGTTACCGGTACATGAAAGATGTAGTATGTACACTCCAGAAGCTTCCCGGTACGCACACTATAAAGGAAGCACTGCTAGCAAACGTTACGCTTCTCGCTTTGCGCTTCCCTCTTCCCGTTTCCCTTACCGAAGAGCAATTTCTTATAAGCAGTAGTGTACATGTGCCTTAATACTGTCCTAACATTACATGTAAGATCGATCTGCAAGAACCAGGAACTGCATTATATTCGTCAGAGTATGATGACACAATTATCTGAATTAAATGATAGTGTATGGGCTCATTCTAACAGTATTATTTTTAAATACTGGTGCATTGTTACTTGTGAGTCATAATGATTATCATTTTAATTTCACTAAAAGTAGTAACATTTTACACATTTTAAGATTAAAGGGTGTCAACTGTTAAATTAAGAGCTAATTTATAGGCATTTACTTGTCTGGGAAACAATTGTTACATCAAGGCCATGGAAGTAGTATGTATCAGTAATTCATTCACACAATAACAATAGCACTGCGCATCACAGCATCACAGCATCACAACTGCTACTTTCAACAACCTTTTGCTACCAAGTGTCATGATTATCCACCAGAAGAGAGATAGAGAGGGGAACATGAGAGAAAGTGAGATTGTGAGGGAGTTCATGACAGGAAAGAGTAGTGGAGTGAGTTTTTAGCAGTTCAGGTAAATTCTTGCAAAAAATCTTTTAAAGAGAGAATGAGAGAGAGGGGGGAAGAGAAGGGAGGGAGAGAGAGAGGGAGAGAGACAGAAAGGGAGCGAGAGAGAGAGAAAGGGAGAGAGAGAGAGAGGGATGTGATATCCTGAAAACAAACATTTGTGATTTTTATGTGATTAGGGGTTAGCGTTATTTTATTCATTTTGAACATCTGCAGCTCATTAGACCAGAGCCATCTATACAGAATTTGGCCAACTCGGTTTCAGTTGGGCACAACATGGCGTATATTCCCTTTGTTACACGCCTGCCTAACAAACACTATGAACATGGCGAACAAAGCAGCAGACAAAATATACAGCTCCTCTTTGTACCTTCCACAAGTGCTCTGGTAGACAAAAGAACATCCCTTGATTGCTATTATGTAAAAGTATGTAGAACAGGTGTCACATGCATATTCACCTGTTCTACTTATTTAACATAATAGCAATGAAGAGATGTTCTTTTGTCTACCAGAGCAATTGTAGAGGGTACAATGAGAAGCTGTATATTTTGTCCACTTCATTGTTCGCCATGTTCGCCATGTTCATAGTGAAAGCAACATGCCGGCATACTGTTACCCACTGGAGCAGAGTTGGCCAAACTCTATGGTATGGATGGCCAGAAGTTCAGAAGGAAAAAATACAGGGTAATGGTGGAAGCAATTGTTTTAGTAGAGATTTGGCTGTTTGGCTTTTAAATCTGTAAATTTCAGTTTCATTTAGGAGTGATATTCATCCTATTCCTATTCCTATTCAATCATCATTATTACAAATTTCTAATTATGAACTACATATACTAGGTGTGAAAAAATTGACTTTTGTTTGTTAATAACTGAAAAATATTTTTTTTTTTTTTTTTTTTTGGGGGGGGGGGGGGGAATCAAGGCCACAAAATATGTGTGCATTAGTAATTTATTTATTGCAGCTGAAATTTCAGAGCACTTCCCTTAACCCAGAGTCTTGAATCATTAATGATACTGGATAGCAAAAGGATGGGAGAAATGACGGGTGCAATGCACAATGGCAAATCTTGTGTTGTGAAATAATTACTGACACACAGACTGTTGTCATCTTAATTTTTTTTAAAGTGAAAATGTAATGAAAATATTAATGAAGGAAATTTCCCAAAACATATTCCAAATGAACTTTACATCCTTCCATTTTACATTTTGAAAATCTCAATCCAATGCAAGTCATAACTTTTTAGTTAAGTATGAAAGCTGTCAAATGTTTTGGTATTACACCTACATGTACATGCTATTTATTGTTTTACAGCAGCTGATTTTGGCAAGTTATTTTTTGAATAATTTTTGAAATATAGATCCAGAAAGCTGCTATTTTATTTATAAGTAAAAAAAAAATGAGACTGAAGTGATCAAAATACCATCCAAGTAACAATCCAGTTATAATTTGATCTCAATCAGAAAGATGTGTTTCTGATTATTCAAATTTTAATCAAGAATAATGCATGTGTGCTAACTTTTCTATATATATGTACATGCAGGCTTCTTGCAGAAAATAAATTATGCATGGTTCAAATGGACAGAAATATGGTTTTACTGAATCCCATGGGGATGATCTGAGAAGAGGACCAAAGCAATTTTGCAGGTTGATAGCATGCATTGACACATATATTGGTCCATACTGAGTAAAATATGACCTTATGATATTGCAGGGAGGTGGTTTAGGAGGGTCAAAACAACTTTGGAGATTGAAAAGTACATGTAGGCATTGACTGATTTATTACCCTTGTCAGTAACCTTGTTGGGAGAATGTACACATGGTTTTTATTTTCTGAAATTCCTCACCCTTGGTATTGGGTATTGGTGTTACATGTATGTACTGACGAGAAGCCCGCTTATAATCAGGGATGCCACTTTTCAGACAAAAGTAGGAATCCCTACTTTTTCAACATATTTTTAGCCATAGAAAACCACTTTTTATGTACATGAGGGCCCATTCTAGATGATTTTTCCTCCTTTTTTATCAATTCTAAGTAGCATCCCTGTTATAATATGCTGTAGGCATACAGATTTTATGATTCATATTTTCATATTTTTCATATCCTACATGTACAAACAAAGTGATATAAAATGTCAATGAAGCGTCAATGAAGCAGATACATACAGAGCTCGAGTATTTATATTTCTTGTTAATTTTCATTGCAGTAATATCTATATAATCATCAAATTATAACTTGTCTGGTACATGTGTAATAACGTTCAGAGTTTCAATCTGCATCTAGGACTATTAGCCAAATCCCTTGAGTACAATATCCTGTGGAGTTGTATTATGTGTGGTATTATTTGAAACCTTTTTCTTATAATTTATAGAGGTGTTGTGGATCAGTGGATAAGTTGCCGGACTGTGAACCACGAGGTCCGGGGTTCGAATCCCACTGCAGCACTAGCGTCCTTTGGCAAGACGTTAATCTACATTTGCCACTCTCCACCCAGATGTTAAATGGGTACCGGCAGGAATTAATTCCTTGAATGCTGTGAGCGCCGATCGGCAGCCGAGCTATAGCCGGGGTAATATTCATGGTGGATATGAGCGCTATATAAATATCCAATATTATTATTATTATAAATATCGCTTGGCTTGTTCAATAATTTGGTAATTGCATTCAAAGGTCAAATATTTGAATACTTGTATTTTGACTCGATGCCTGCTCCATACTTTTGTATTTGAATTTTGTTCTGTAACACGTTAGGTCTAATTATCTTGATAATGGAATAATTCAATAACCATATACTTATTGCAATTCTGGAGCCAACTAGTCTTACACATCACAATATATGTCATTTACATTGATCATTTGCTCTAAGAAATTTATTTTGATGCACCTCCTCATTATCTAATGTACTGCCATGGAACTAATTATTGGACCAAGAACGGTTACTGAAAGCATTATATTTGTGGTAAGGAGGAAATAAAATATAAAAGCAAGGTACAATTGTTGGAATTTGTTATTCATTCAATGAAATACAAAGACAAATCATTTTCATTAGTTTAAATGCATATTATAGTACCTTTATTACAGAAGCTTGGTCTAATAATTTTTTTCCAGGGCTGTACATGTATGTATTCATTTCTGTTAAATTCTTATCTCCATCCGATTTCTGTACTCTTTGTCTATATCTCTCTTGCCCTTTCCCCCATTCCTCTATATCAGTCTCTCTCTCCATCTTTTTCTCTTTCCCTCTATCCCATCATTCTTGCACTCTCGGTCCTACCTCTACCGTCTGCCTCTGACCTTCTTTCCTTCTCAAGTGGACCATTGTGTACTATCCCTTACCTTACCTTCCTTTCCTTTCATCCATAACATTACTTTGAACCTTTATCCCGTACCCGTAAAAAGTAAAGGTTAATATTGCAATATTCCGGGTCCGCTGACTATTCATAGAAAACCGCTATTCATGTAACACGCGTTCTGAATAGCAGTACTTATGAACTGTCATGAATAGTGGTCCGTATGAATAGTGGTCCGTATGAATAGCGAGGTAATTTTTCTATGGTTTGCTCGCTATTCGTAAGAACCACTATTCCTACAAAATCGCTATTCATTTATTCACTCGTTATGGATAGCGGTCTTCATGAATAAGTGGTCCTTATGAATAGCGGTCCTTATGACTAGCGAGGTTACCCCCAATATTCAATACACACAATGGCATGTATGAATATTTATAGAAACTATAATTGCACAATGTTATGTGAATGAATGTCTCCTTACATGATTGTACTATTTAATGTATTTTTGTCATGTAAAATACTTTCAGTTTTGTAAAAATATTGTACAATTCAGCCCCCCCCCCCCCCCCACCCCCGGGCTGCGGTGCATATTATGAATAAAATTACTATTATTATGTGTGAAGTCTTTGATAACATTTTATTGTAAATATACATGTATATATATTCTTATAATATAATACACTAAGGATTTCGGGCTCTTTTTTTGGTTCAAATAGGCTCCCCTGGCCCTTTCGGTCCCCGCCTTTTGGTACCCACGGGTGGGGAAGGGTTCTTAGGGTGGTGGGAGGCACTTCTTGAGGGCTGACGTCCCGTCCATATTTCATAAATTCATTTTTAAACACTGAATTTCCGCAGGGAATAGGCCTAATAATTCGACCAACCCATGAAGCGGGTTTGTAGCTTCAGGCCCTGCCAACCCATATACCTTTCCCTGTGAAGGGGAGCTATGCCAAAGAACAGCATGGCCATATATCCGCATGGCTTCAGTGTACAGTACAGTATTATACACACGTGTTAGATCGTTCGCACGTACGTGTACAGGTCATCATACAGGTATAGAGTTACATCATTTGAAGCTTCATGGTCACACACACAGTTTAGTGTGTATGTTTCACGACGTTCGCTACCAGTAATTTGACACTTTATCAGAAAATCTGATAAGAAAATTCCTTCGAAAATATTTCCATAGTGATTATGAATACGTATAATGATATTAATCCCTTCTCCCCTCGCCCTGGGGGTGATGGGATGACAATGGAATGGGGGAGCTGGAGGGGGGGGGGGGGGTAGTATGGGGGAAGTCAATCCGTCGGTCCTCCCAAGACCCATATAAGGGGGCCATAATCCCCCTGAAAATAAAATGACAAATTCATTTTTTCTCATTATTGCATCCTTTAAAGGGGACGTACCGCTAATTATGGATGTTACTCACATGGCAAGATCAAATCGCTCCCTCTAGGTCTATGCATGGATATTCTACTCGAACATTACTATATCCATATCATCAATTTTCATCAAGATTAAAAGGAATTTTCTTCAGAACTCATGCAAGCTTTGGATAAATAAGACATATTCACATGATCAGGGGCGGATCCAGAATTTAGTATAAGGCGGGGAAAACAAGTGCAGGTTTGTCAACTTTTGGAAAAGGCAGACCTGGGGGGGGGGGGGGGTGGCGAGAATTTTTTTTTCGTCAGACCTACAAAATTCGCTCAGGGAGGGGGTGGTTATGGGGGTCCCTCCATAATTCTCTGACAAGCAAAAAAAAAGGTTTCATTCTAAAAGGGGGCGGGGGCACAATCAACAAAAGGGCGGATCGTCTATATGGTCAAAATGCATACTTTCCTGCACCTGAACGGGGGGGAGGGGGGGGGGGGGTGGGGATGGCACGGGCCAGAAGCACCCCTCCCCTGGGTCCGCCAATGGCATGTTGTAAATACTTCTTGGTAAAAATAACTTTACCCAACTTTTTTATTTATTCACTTGATTATTGTAACAAATATACGGTACGGTGATTAATCATAAACACAGCTAGCGCCCGTGGATGTCCACGGGCTGCTTCTGCTAGTTCTTATAATATAATACACTAAGGATTTCGGGCTCTTTTTTTGGTTCAAATAGGCTCCTCCCCTGGCCCTTTCGGTCCCCGCCTTTTGGTACCCACGGGTGGGGAAGGATTCTTAGGGTGGTGGAGGCACTTCTTGAGGGCTGACGTCCCGTCCATATTTCATAAATTCATTTTTAAACATTCAATTTCCGCAGGGAGTAGGCCTAATAATTCTAACAACCCATGAAGCGGGTTTGTAGCTTCAGGCCCAGCCAACCCATATACATGTACCTTTCCCTGTGAAGGGGAGCTATGCCAAAGAACAGCATGGCCATATATCCGCATGGCTTTGAACAGTGCACAGTACAGTATTATACACACGTGTTAGATCGTTCGCACGTACGTGTACAGGTCATCATACAGGTATAGAGTTACATCATTTGAAGCTTCATGGTCACACACACAGTTATAGTGTGTATGTTTCACGACGTTCGCTATCGGTAATTTGACACTTTATCAGAAAATCTGAGAAGAAAATTCCTTCGAAAATATTTCCATTTGTATTGTATTGTATTTATTTGTCTTCCGTAGAAATTCCTGCTTTTACAACGTTCGTGACATTGGTAATTGCAATACAAACATACATCATTAATATTACAGAGGTATCATAATTCAAGAATATTCTTCAGAAAGACGAGGTAGCCTGGTAGAAGCATGGCTTGTTGTATCAGGCTCCTCATAAACTAGCAAAACGAGACAATAAGAACACAAACTTCATACATTGTGATATATGGTATAGATACGTGAGAAACATAATATGACAATATTTACAATGAAACATGGAATCTAATCTAGGAGGAACACAGAAAGAGAAAGACAGGACGAGACTAGACGAATACATGAACAAAACAAGAATAAGATAACAGACAAAAATCACAAGACTATTTAACAACACATGGGAGATAAATCGTTACGCTTTCACAATTGGAGTTGTACATATTCTAGCATATTGTAGGTGTAGAGAGTAGCACACGAATTAAACTTTTTATAATCCAACACAGTAAAGTTCCAAAAGGGACTCTTTCAATTTTCGCTTAAATACAGGCAGACTAGCTGATAATAATGACATAATGATTATGAATACGTATAATGATATTAATCCCTTCTCCCCTCGCCCTGGGGTGATGGGATGACAATGGAATGGGGGAGCTGGAGGGGGGTGTAGTATGGGGGAAGTCAATCCGTCGGTCCTCCCAAGACCCATATAAGGGGGCCATAATCCCCCTGAAAATAAAATGACAAATTCATTTTTTCTCATTATTGCATCCTTTAAAGGGGACGTACCGCTAATTATGGATGTTACTCTGAGTATTAATAAACCACAGAAACATGGCAAGATCAAATCGCTCCCTCTAGGTCTATGCATGGATATTCTACTCGAACATTACTATATCATCAATTTTCATCAAGATTAAAAGGAATTTTGTTCAGAACTCATGCAAGCTTTGGATAAATAAGACATATTCACATGATCAGGGGCGGATCCAGAATTTAGTATAAGGCGGGGAAAACAAGTGCAGGTTTGTCAACTTTTGGAAAAGGCAGACCTGGGGGGGGGGGGGGGGTGGCGAGAATTTTTTTTCGTCAGACCTAGAAAATTCGCTCAGGAGGGGGTGGTTATGGGGGTCCCTCCATAATTCTCTGACAAGCAAAAAAAAGAAGGTTTCATTGGGGGGCGGGGGCACAATCAACAAAAGGGCGGATCGTCTATATGGTCAATATGCATACTTTCCTGCCATTGAACGGGGGGGGGGTGGCACGGGCCAGAAGCACCCCCCCCCCCCCCCGGTCTGCCAATGGACATGTTGTAAATACTTCTTGGTAAAAAATAACTTTACCCAACTTTTTTATTTATTCACTTGATTATTGTAACAAATATACGGTACGGTGATTAATCATAAACACAGCTAGCGCCCGTGGATGTCCACGGGCTGCTTCTGCTAGTTCTTATAATATAATACACTAAGGATTTCGGGCTCTTTTTTTGGTTCAAATAGGCTCCTCCCCTGGCCCTTTCGGTCCCCGCCTTTTGGTACCCACGGTGGGGAAGGGTTCTTAGGGTGGTGGGAGGCACTTCTTGAGGGCTGACGTCCCGTCCATATTTCATAAATTCATTTTTAAACATTCAATTTCCGCAGGGAGTAGGCCTAATAATTCTAACAACCCATGAAGCGGGTTTGTAGCTTCAGGCCCAGCCAACCCATATACAGTATGTAAAAAAAGTGAGTACACCCCTAACATTTTGACAGTCATTTTATTCTATAATCAAGTGAATAAATAAAAAAGTCGGGTAAAGTTATTTTTACCAAGAAGTATTGGCGGACCCGGGGGGGGGGGGGGGGGGGGTGCTTCTGGCCCGTGCCATCCCCACCCCCCCCCCCCCCCCCGTTCAATGGCAGGAAAGTATGCATTTTGACCATAGACGATCCGCCCTTTTGTTGATTGTGCCCCCGCCCCCTTTTAGAATGAAACCTAATTCTTTTTTTTTGCTTGTCAGAGAATTATGGAGGGACCCCCATAACCACCCCCTCCTGAGCGAATTTTCTAGGTCTGACGAAAAAAAAATTCTTGCCACCCCCCCCCCCCCCCCCCCCCCCCCCCCCCACCCCAGGTCTGCCTTTTCCAAAAGTTGACAAACCTGCACTTGTTTTCCCCGCCTTATACTAAATTCTGGATCCGCCCCTGATCATGTGAATATGTCTTATTTATCCAAAGCTTGCATGAGTTCTGAAGAAAATTCCTTTTAATCTTGATGAAAACTGATGATATGGATATAATAATGTTCGAGTAGAATATCCATGCATGGACCTAGAGGGAGCGATTTGATCTTGCCATGTTTCTGTGGTTTATTAATACTCAGAGTAACATCCATAATTAGCGGTACGTCCCCTGTAAAGGATGCAATAATGAGAAAAAATGAATTTGTCATTTTATTTTCAGGGGGATTATGGCCCCTTATTATGGGTCTTGGGAGGACCGACGGATTGACTTCCCCCTACTACCCCCCCCCCCCCCCAGCTCCCCCCCCCCCCCCCCATTCCATTGTCATCCCATCACCCCCAGGGCGTGGGGAGAAGGGATTAATATCATTAGGCCTATACGTATTCATTATCATTATGGAAATATTTTCGAAGGAATTTTCTTCTTTTCTTCTCAGATTTTCTGATAAAGTGTCAAATTACCGGTAGCGAACGTCGTGAAACATACACACTAAACTGTGTGTGTGACCATGAAGCTTCAAATGATGTAACTCTATACCTGTATGATGACCTGTACACGTACGTGCGAACGATCTAACACGTGTGTATAATACTGTACTGCACACTGAAGCCATGCGGATATATGGCCATGCTGTTCTTTGGCATAGCTCCCCTTCACAGGGAAAGGTATATGGGTTGGCTGGGCCTGAAGCTACAAACCCGCTTCATGGGTTGGTCGAATTATTAGGCCTACTCCCTGCGGAAATTCAATGTTTAAAAATGAATTTATGAAATATGGACGGGACGTCAGCCCTCAAGAAGTGGCTCCCACCACCCTAAGAACCCTTCCCCACCCGTGGGTACCAAAAGGCGGGGACCGAAAGGGCCAGGGGAGGAGCCTATTTGAACCAAAAAAAGAGCCCGAAATCCTTAGTGTATTATATTATAAGATAATTGTAAGGAAATAACATATATATACAACAGCTTTGGCAAATCTCGTGGAAATAAATACAATGTGAAAGAAATGCGAGAATAACGTTGCGTAGCTCAATCAAAGTTCTCCAGAGCTGTCCTCCCTTTTTGAAATTTTTGCAAAGGCTGAAAAAATGTCTCCGCCGGGAATCGAACCCGGGTCATTGGCTTAGAACGCCAATGCCTTAACCACTAGACCACGGAGACGGGTTAGTGGTTTCTGCGACACCAGATTCAATTGACCGAGTTCGACTGACCGGGTTCATTATATATATTTTTTTTTTTTTGGGGGGGGGGGGTGGGTTTTTTTTAAAAAATATTATTTTTAGGGGGTGTGATTAAATAGGAAAGTCTCATGTACTTGGACTATCTTTTCTCCTTTATGTTACCACGTACATGTATTTTTGAATTAAAACATAATACTGAACTATAGTAGAACCTTGTTATAAAGAACACAAACTCCTTTTATCATAATTTTACTGGTCCCACTTCTTTGTATATTTTTTGTGGGGGGGGGGGCCGTAATATATATATAAAGCGGTTTTTTTTGGTCCCAATTTTTTTTGTTATAACGGGGTTCCACTGTATTACTTTCCTTGATATTTGATTTGATCCCTGCTACAATAAAGCTTTGTTCAATACAAGCATCAGGTTTACAGCAATCTTTGATGTGGTTAGTAACATGTAGTAGACAAAGTACATTAGACAGGGTAACCTCGCTAGTCATAAGGACCACTTATTTATAAGGACCGCTATCCATAACGTGTGACTAAATGAAATGGGGTTTTGTATGAACAGTGGTACTTGTGAATAACAAGCAACCATATGCAAATTACCTAGCTATTCATAAGGACCACAATTCATAATACGTGTTGAAATGAATAGCGAGCGGACCCCCATTAGATTTGCCCATGTGTTATTTTATTTCAACTTTGCAACAGACCACTTTGACATTGAGAGAAGAAATACAGAGATGCGAGAGAGATAAGAGAAGAAATAGAGAGACGAGAGAAGAAAAGAGGGAAGGGGGGATGGGTGTTGGACGAGACCATTATGTTATTGTAAATGTGCACATATGATTTTTTTGCAAAGTACAATAGGACTCTGATATGGTACTCTTGTAAATGTTTACACTTTTTTTGTCAAGCACACCCCTATCTTTTCTTCTCTAGCTCTCTCTATCCCTGATCTCTCTCTCACACACACACACACACACACACACACATACACATTCTTTCTCTCTTTCCCTCCCGCTGCCCCCTTTCTCTCTCTTTTGTAGAATTATTTTTTGGATGGTACAGAGGAACCCTGTAATTAAGAACACCATTAAAAAAGAATTGTCTCAACAAAGTGACCCTGCCTGTCCCTCTTTGTATTCTGTTTGAGGCCTGATATACATGTGTATGTACACGTAACAAAGTTTTAATATAACGGGGTAATTTCCTTGGTCCCAAGAAGTTTGTCATAACTAGACTCCACTATCAGAGCCGACTTTGTCAATTTTGATTGTAATTTAATATGATGTATAGGACATGACGATTTCAACTAAATTGCACACAATTTGGTTCATTCTATAGAGCTCTGGACTGTAAACACACTATAAAAGAACAAAAATGTTACTCATACTTCAAGAAACGATTATTTCATTTAAACTTTATGGCCCAATTGAACATAAACATAAATGAACATAAACGTACAAAATGTAAAAAACTAATCTTACGTAAACTTACAACCCGTTTGTTAAACTGAGAAATTATCAAATCTGAATTTACATTTCTCTGTGCTATATATGACAAAAAAAATTTTTTAAGCAGATTATGATCACAGGGTATACAAGCATTGTGACTCTAAATATACCTACAATCAAAATGTAAACATGTTCAATTTATATTTTTTGTGTGCTACAAGAGGAAGCAATTTCTCATTTTAGTGCAGCTTAAAATGATGATTTTTACAATTATGATATTAACATGATCATGATTTCAAATACCATACATTTAAAACAAAAACTACATATACAATATTACAATTTGTTCTGTAATACGGTACAACTGTACATTGTATGGTCCTTGTCTCATGATGATCAGAAGTGTCTACTACATTTACAATCACATAATTATAGCATTTAAAGAGCATACATTTTTAATAGTAGATTGGTAACTCTAATAATTGCAATACCAAGCTGTTCTCACAAACTGTTTAATGTGACCTTCAAGTACAGTTAACAACAAAATTATTCATACCCCTTGGAAAATTCTAGTTTTTTGCATTTTTCCTAAAAATCAATGGTTAACTGAATTTAATTGCACATCACATGAATACATTTAGTTATCATCTGCAAATGAATGCTGTTTCTGGTTTCACCTCATTTGCATAACAATAGAAAAGGTGAATTATCCAAACTGGGTGATGTTCAAAATTATTCATACCCTTGGTGATCTATTGACTTTGTCAATCAGTATGAATCCAGTCCTTGTGATTAATGCTCGTAACACTTTCTTCACACTGTCACAATGCTTCCGGAGGTCTCTACTGAGATATCAGGCCAATACCTGGTCTCCAATGGCCCAATCTCCTTGAGGATGTTGTCCACACATGCCATCACCTGGTCTTCAGGGGATTCGATGGATTTAAAGCAGATTTTGTGTTTGCAGGTGGTGTAGTTTTAGATGTCATGAGGATAGGACTATGATATTGATATTTTCGTTAATATTCCTTACATTTTAATGACAATTCTGTATCTAAGCTGAAACAAAGCACTCTTCCTGGAGAGACTTCCCTAGAGGCATTTACTGTTGCACTCTGTCAAGGGAAGGTATTTCCTGATACTTTTGTTCCATTATGTTTAGGGAGGCCATGGTAGTTGTCTAAAGGTTGGATGGTGCCAATTTTATCAGTTTATTCAGTTACACTGATTGACACATTTTTGATATGGACACCTGCAAGTGGGTACTCTAGTGAAGCTTAAAATACTGATCTTTATGTTCCAGTGCACTGTCAAACTGGTAGCATTTTGTGCACTGCAGCTGGTAACATGGAGGGCATATGGTCTAAATTTGGTTTACATTCATTTTGATATCAAGAATTGTAGCTTTCATACCAAAGATACAAAGAATATGCCATATGAAGATTGATATACAGTAACAGTCAATGTGGGATGTGTATGGTACTCAAAGGTTACATACTGTTATTCATGGTGACCTGACGTTAGAGTCATGAAATGACTTTAATATCACCAACATGGCCTTCCTGAGCACTCTGATCAAGAATGGGGCCAATGAATAAAGGTGAACCCTCCCACAGGCAGTGCAAAAGGGAAGGGCTCTTCAGGAATGGTGCTTTGCTTCATAAGTAGATACAGAATTTTCATTAAAATGCATGGAATAAATGACCGAAAATTTCAATATCATAGTCCTGTCATCATGAAGTCGATAACTGCATCACCTGTAGGACACAAAATCTAATGAACTCCCTGAAGGTCAGGTGAAGCATGTGTGGACACATCCCCAAGGAGATTGAGCCATTGGAGAACAGGTACTGGCCTGATATCCCAGCAGAGACCCCTCCGGAAGCTTTGTGACGGTGTATTATATAATAAAGTGAATTACAAGCATTAATGACAAGGATCGGATTCATACTGATTGACAAAGTCAATAAATCAGCAAGGGTATGAATAATTTTGAACATCGCCCAGTTTGGATAACTCACCTTTTCTATTGTTATGCAAATGAGGTGAAACCGGAAACGGCATTCATTTGCAGATGATAACTAAATGTATTCAAGTGATGTGCAAGTAACTTCATTTAACCATTCATTTTTAGGAAAAATGCAAAAAACTAGAATTTTCCAAGGGGTATGAATAATTTTGTTGTTAACTGTATATGCTCACCAGTGGCGTAGATGTGTTACACGATTCTATTCATCATGGGCCGGGGGATGCCCCGTTGTTATATCCCTCCTGATGAAAAGAATTCCCTGCAGATTTCTGCCAATGATACATTGGAATGATCCATGACAAAATAAGCAAACATGTTCACTCTTGTATAAAGTACATTTCAACTTTACACATACATGTACTCAGCATAGTTTGTATGCATGATAATTGACATTTATGAGTCTGATTGGCTTGATACAGATTTTATGCGGTTCTTAGGCCCACCTTGAACCTCATAACAAGAGTCACCTAAACAAAGATGAAATGTGTTGGAAAGTGGCAATTTTAGTGTCTCAATGATTAGAATAGTAAAATATTTTATGTACTTATTTCAAATTATATCGTGCAGTGGCCTTTGTTGAAGTTCAAGTCTCCTTATAGACTTATGTCATTTTATCCCTTTCTTAATGACAGCGATGAGATGGGATATTCCAGACCATGTTAACCTTTGTTTCCCTAGAAATTCCAATGAGAAGGGAAACTCCATTCAACATCAAAAGTCAAAGTTTTCTGACTGGCAATGCACTCTCCCTCTCTCTCTGAGGTTTACTAGACTTTCTTGTAGCGAACGCTCAAGTGTGGTTTCAGTTCTGGAGTTGTTGTAGTTGCCATGGAAACAGTCTGTTCCAGAGTGGATTCATCGATCAGTTTAAATGTCCGAGCGATCTGAAAATTTTCAAACAATTGAGCAATGATATTTATGTCATGTTACAATATTATTATTATTACTTGATATCACAACTTTCAATTGTGATATTGAGGGTATGATTCCCAGACTGTTACCAATCCCTAGCAAAACATTCATCAACATGTGCCACTTTAAACCCTGGAGTAGTTAATTTGGATCTTAATTAATGCCTTGAATAGCAGTTTGCTAATAATAGCAGTCACAGCTTATACAGAAAACTCAGAAAATCTTGCTAATTTCAATAGTGGTCAAGATTCACAAAAGTTTTTTGTTGATAAAACATTGAGATGCAACACTGAAATTCTTAATTAAAGATTCTTGCTGCAAGAATAGATATCAACTAAACGATTCATGCAATTTCTAGTTTTATGATATGAAGGAAAATATTACTGGAACACCCATATAAAATTTCTCTGAAAGTCAGTATACAGTTTCTTAATCCTTATGTACGTTCTTTAACCACTTGTACATGTACAAATTTTCTGCATTTGTAGACTGCTGTAGTCCTATTCATACAAAGTAAATTTAAACCCTTCAACAAACAATACATAGAACATACCAAGATGACAACAAGTTGTTTTCATGAGGGAAGTACATGGTATTACTCTCACAAATGCTTGTTCCATGGACCTACCTTTGTTGTATGAGGTAAAGAGGCAAATGATGCATGTAGGATACCAGTAGACTCCAGTTGAAGCTCAGTACCATTCACATTTCCTTCTTCTACCTCCACAATACCTACAAGAACATTATCAATAATTATAATTTAAATCAGGCCTCTGACCTGTGCAACTATATATTGCCTACTCGTGAAGACACCTGACAATATTACCTGATGTCCTACTGCTTCAGGGAAACCCCGTTTTTCCCATTGACACTGTGTATAACGACCACAACAAATACATGTATATAGTACAGTGGAAACTCACTATAACGAGGACCTTGGGACTATGAAAATTACCTTGTTATATCAGAAATCTACTTATTTCTGGGTTAAAATACAAAAGATCATAAGTACCTGGGACCAGCAGAATTACCTTGTTATCTAGGACTCTTGTTATATCGGAACTATCTAGGTACTGTAAATGCAGAAATATTTGCGGTGCATTAATTTTTGCGGAATTTGTGCTATTTTCGGCAGGCGCGAATTCTATAACACGCGAAAGTATTAGCACGATTTCTTATGCTTGTTTTCAATGGATGCTGCATTGCGCACTTCATCTGATTAATACATGTTTGAATCCAATTCATTTTAGAGTGCGTGTGTGTAGCTGTGTCTGTAGTATGCATTTGAATGGACTGTGTTGTGTGTGAAACAATAAATGCAGCCGCATTTTTGCGAATGAGTAATTGTGCAGCGCGAATTCAAGAACCTGCAAATGCGTTTTGGGGTAGCTCAGCGCGAAAATTTAATCACACGAAAAGAACAGCATTTACAGTGTAACGCGTTTCCACTGTTATATGATTTTCTTCTTGTCTTTCATGCAAATGATTGAACTCCATGCTATCAAGTTATTACAATACAAGAAAACAAGGTATCTAATCAGTTCATCGTCCATCCCATATGCATACATGGGCCAAGTTAGAAGCTGATCCGTAAAACAGTTCTGAAGTTATTGCGAGAACGAACCATTTTTATGTACATAATGACCTCTGTGACCTTTGACCTTTGACCTTGAGACCCCAAAATCTAATCAGTTCATCGTCCCTCCCATTGCATACATGGGCCAAGTTACAAACTGATCCAAAAAAAAACGGTTTTGAAGTTATCGCGAGAACGAAAAGGGGACGGACGACCCGAAAACATAATGCCTCCGGCACCACCTACGGTGGGCGGAGGCATAAAAAATATAGTAGCCACAATGTTTTACTCACCTTATCATCAAAACCTCATCAAAACTGATTAAAAACTTATTATAAAAACTTACCAGAGTTCTGAGAAGCTAAATAGGCAACATGATTTGTTCCAACATTGACTCTCATAAAACCGCTCTCTCTGTGCTTTGGGACGTTATCGGGAGTAAATGAACTGAAACTAAAAGAAAAAAAAGTATGTGGGTTAAAGACCATCGACATGATTTAAATTAAGTCACAAAAATAAGAAATGCACTTTGATTAGCTTTTGCATATAGATAAATCCCCAAAAGCTGTTTACATTAAGGTCTTAAAGACAGCCTTTGGCAAATGCTACAAATTGTTGGTTTATATCTTCAAATCCGGTTACAAATATTCAAATCTTACATTTTTCACACAAAAATGCTTGTGGCAACCCTCATGTTTGGAAGGGAATTGCCAAACATAGCAACAAGATGGATTCAATCAATCATGTTAAACATTGTTATGAAAAATATATAAGCATTGTTCATTAGATAGTTTGTTAGGAGTCATTTGGAAGGTATCCACAAATTGGATTATTGTGCACATATCTAGAAAACGTTGGGGCCAAAATTTTAAATACACCTAGAAATACACATTTCCACAGCTTCACTTATTTCTGCAAACTTTTCTGCTCAGGAAGCAAGGACAATAAAGTTTGGTCTCTGCTTTATGTAGTATATGCACTGAAGTAAAATAACTGAGACAAACATAAGATTCCTAAGCTGAATGACTGATGTAAGGAAAATGTGAAGTGAACTGTTTTTCTTCCAGATGTTTGTAAACTAAATTTGGGTCCAACTGTATATTCCTACCTGAAGTTCAGAATGGGCTGTCCAACATGGGTGAACTCCAACGTCTCTTTATAATCAAATGGTTTGATGGTTGGAAAGAATCCCTTGGCCGTCTCTGATTGCCATGTTCCTAGTAGCCAAGAGAGCTGTTGCACTGCTTCATGAATAGGAGCTAGGAAAAAGAAGTATGTCAAACTTCAATAGGATGTAAGCAAGATCAAGTCTCTTTGTAATCAAATCGTTTAATGTGGAGAAAATTATGTAGCCATCTCAGAGGTATGTGTCTTGGTCCTACACACTTAAAGGGATACGCCACCAGGCGGTCGTGGGGAAAGTCAGGATTGCGTAAGCCCCATTCACTCGAACACAAAGTTTGTGCGTCGAACGCGTCCGAACGCGTCCGTTGGACTACCAGGATTACTTTTCGGACTGCACGAAGCCGACCGAATCTCACACGAGAGCTCGAGCTCAAGCGGAGCGTGCATGTTGCGCGGCGAACAGCCTGTTCGAAGTTCGCTCCCGCGGGGCAACGGCATGATCAGGTAACGATCACGCGTGCCTTCTCGCAGAAAAAAACCTCCACAATCTGCGGTTGAGTATCCCTTTAAGTCTCTATATGGTGAAAAGTTTAGGGTTACGGGTTGGGGTAGGTGATAAGATTACAGTTTCAAAGGGAAATCTGCAATAGGGCCCCAAAAGCAAAGTCACCCTTTTGCTTTATAGTAGACCCTGGTGTGATATACGTGATATACTTCGTGAGAGCTTTGAAATGATTGGCTCCAGTCTTTTGAAAAGAATATTTTTTTCTTATTCAAATCAAATATTCAGAATTTACTTTTAGAATTTCACTCAGTAGTGTGCAGTGGGTATGTACCACCCAGAAGACCCCCATTTTCATACACTCAAATTTCTTTTCCAAAGCATACCATTTTTTTCATGTTGAGAAAATGAAGAGAAAAACCGTTCCAAAGTATTACATTTTTTTCATTCCGTTGTTCCGGCCGTTCTGGCTCGGTTTGAAGACACCATAGACTTGCCATGACACACAGTGTAATTAGCGAATGGGAGTGTGTGGGAGCGCCACAACTGGGCGTTGTGGCCTGCGCCTGTAATCCAGCTAACACTACAGTGGAAGTTATAAACTGATTCAGTGGACCCAAGTTCGAAATTTGAGTCACGTCTCTCGGATGGTGATGTAGGTTAAAGGTCGGTCCCCAGACGTAAATAATCATATCTGATTGATACACGTCTGTAAAAACCCAATTACATACACACACACACGTGTGGGAAACAGGGTAGCGTTTCATCACAAGGTCATAAGTACAAGTTCGCTGACATCCCATTGAAACGTGTGTATCAAAATTAACATGCGTTTCAATGGGATGTCGATGAACTTGTACTTATGATGTGATGGTTTGGTGAAACGATGCCCAGTTTCGTAGCATCATATGTAATCCAGTTCCAAAGAGGCCCATTTTTAAAAATGTTACTAGTTCCGAAGACCATCCTTTTCATTCCAAGAAGCTTTGAAGAGCTGGGGTCATAAGTAGCTCATTCCCTTTGAACCATTTTCAATGCCGCGAGGAAAAATTATGTCAGGCATACCGGTATGTTTATCTTGATCTTCCTTGCAGATAAGAAGACAAAAGATTCCTGCCTGGCTGCAAACTTATGAGCCATTTTCAAAGGGAAATACGCTTTTGAATTACTTTTTGCTTTCACAAGTGTAATACGAGCAGTTCACAATGTTTACCTTTACTGGAGGCAAGCCAAAAGAAATGGTGCAAAATTTCCTGAAATATGAATCAAAATTTTAATTACTCGACTTTGACATGTCTTGACACTATTCTGACAAATAACATTATAAATAACTGTACCCGGTACTTGAACAATTTCATTTTGGATTTTTGTTTGTCGGAAGTAATCGGAAGAGTGCCAAATTAGGATTGTCAAATTTGTCCCATTTTCAAAAATTGCAATTGCTATCGTACAAATTACAATATAACCAAATTTCTGGACACAATTAGGCTTTTGAGTTTTGTATTCATATTTTATCATCTGCTCAATTTTCACTTTGATTACTGAAATAAAAAGTGAAAAATTCCCGATATATCATTTATAAATAATTTGTGACAAAAATCACTACTCCGACAGCCTTCTCAGCTTTCCCATGAAGTTTGCGGCATCGAACATCCGACATCAAAGGCTGCAGCGCACCTTTTGTTTTGGCATTGTTTGTCATGTTTGTGCATCCTTAGAAAGGGGCAGCTGCTTAAATTAATTTGTTGCCAGTTGTGACTCCAGCTCTTCATTAATTCAAAGCTCCTTCCTTGACCTTGGTCATTCGTGATGCATGAACACTTCACAATCACAAACGATAAACTAGACAAAGACATGATAAATCTCAAACTTAAAAAAAAAGTTCAACTTCAACTTCAAGTTCAAATCAACTCAAGTTATAATTAGGTGGTCTGTCGGTATCGACAGATCACCTTTTAATTTTGTCAGAATTTTCTTCTTTATTATTTATTTATTTTTAAGACAAATTTTTGTTCCCACCAAATCTCAAAATTGGCCAGGTCAATATCATCGAGTTTCATGTCATGTATGAGGTCAATCATGGGCATGGCCTACTAAGCTTTTGGAGGTCATCAGGTCATCGTGACGTCATCAAGACGCCATTTTGTAAATTTACAAGATCGATTATATCTTCATAATCGATCATCAAAAATCAACTAAATTCACATCACATAAACTTCAATTGACAGGTCATCAAGTCATGTCCTCATAGGTCATCTAGAGGTCAGGACGTGCGCGTACGCGCGCGTCAAAATTAAAAAATGCTCAAAATCACGTAAGATCAAGTCTGCACATGTTTCAGGTCATTTTGAGCATTTCAAAAATTTCCGTGCGTAAGCGTCCCCGCGCGCGTTTTACGCGCACGCAAGTCGTAAATAACGTTAAAACGCTGTTTTTTCGATTGATTTGCAATCCTGACACTTTTCTTCATCATTTCCATCAACTTGGAATCAATTTCAATCAATAATAAGGTCGTACGGGCGCGCCAAATTTCAAAATCCGTGCGCGCATCTATGGCGAAAATAACGTAAAAACGTGCAAAAACAGGCCTCTACAAAATTAACTCTAGCTCTTTAAATAGTCCTTAAACCCCCAAATTTTTTGTCATCATCAGGTAGGGTATGAATCATAAATTTCATTTCATGTACCATTTGACCCTTATAAACATTATGACGTCATCAAAATGGCGCCAGAATTCAAAATTTACATTTTTCATGTTTTGACGTCATCACATTTATGCAAATTTGGCTCTAGATTCGTAATTATTGGTCATTTTTCGCCCAGATTTTAATATGTTGTAGCTAAGGCAATTTCCTACAAAATGAGTTTTCATCATTTTTCATTTTGATGACGTCATCACAGTGAAATTTTCAATTAAAGATGCCATGTCAGAATTTTCCCTATTTGCGTGTTATGTCTATGGAAGATGATTTTTTTTCGAATTATGAATCTACATGACATTGTTCTCTGAGCTGTATCTCAGTTGTTTTTGGTCTATTTTCTTCCAGATTTTAGTATGTTATAGCTGAGACTATAAGCTTTTACAAATTTGGTCTCCAATTTTTGATCAGATGTCGGGATCATGCCCAATTTTCCACTACAATATGTGATTTGAGAATCCCGTTTTTCATTTACGTGTTATCTCTATGGGAAATATTTTGGTATATTGGTCAAAGCACTTGCCTCTCACTCCGGTGACCCAGGTTCGATCCCCGGTGGGTCCATTAAAAAAAAACATTTTTTTTGCTTCCTTTTGCCTTTCATTTTACCATCTTCTTCGACTATTATAACATAAACAATCACAAACCATGTACTAAACTGCCTTATTTTGCGTGTTTTGTCTATTGGAAAGTAGTGTGCAGTAGTTTGTGTACAACCAGATGGAAATTTCTCAAAATTGGCATACTCAATTATCTTCAAATTTTCGGCAGTCATCAGTCCTAATAAGGTCAAGTTCGCGCATCTTTTTCAAGCTCATCAGATTATCGTGACGTCATCCAGGCGACATTTTGTAAAAATCAACTTATGGTCGTATCTTCATTACGAAATGTGATTGCTCTTTCATATTTGGCATGGTAAAGGTCACTGTCATTGCAGTCATGGTCATCACCATTATCATCACCATCACCATCACCATCATCATCACCATCATCATTATATCACTATCATGATTATCATCAACATCATTATCATCATCACTGTCATGATGATATTCATGATGATGATTATCATCAACATCATTATCATCATCACTGTCATGATATTTATGATGATGATGATGATTAACATTAAAATCATTATCATCATCACTGTCATGATATGATCATCATCATGATAATCATCAACATCATTATCATCACTGTCATGATATTCATGATGATGATTATCATCAACGTCATCACATCTTCCAATGACCGTTTCACACATTTTTCTACATTCCTGTCCTCAAGAAGCATCTCCATGCATGGCATTCTTGACTTCCTATCTTCAGTTTAGTATTTCCCCATTATTATGATCATCCTGCTTACAATCATGATCATACAAAGTGAAAGACAGACCACCTAATTCGTCCTCATGACGAATTAAATTCTAGTTTATATTTATAACTTTCACTTTTTCAGTTTCAAAAGCTGTGTAACTTTATGGCCTTATCGTGATCTAAATCAGGCAGTCTATCGCCTTAATATTAAAATATCCAATCTTACCGGACATGACGATGATCTATTCAGCTTCTTTCTTATTAGTTTTCTTCCAAACTTGATCCTGTTCTGTCTTATTCACTGTATTACTACTATTACTGCATATAGGCCTACACGATAAAGGCATTATACTGTGCGCAAGTATACGGTACCGCGTACCGTACGTACGTACCGTAGAACAAATCAAGTCACATCCTATGGGCACATCCCATGTTCCCAGGTCAGCGGAAACGGAGAGCAACGCAGTACTATAGGGTGTATAAAAATTAGTAAATGGCATATATCATAGCGTGGGGTCCAACCGCATAGAGGGGGCGCTGGGTATCCCAGGGGGGGGGGGGGGGGGGGGGGGGGGCGGGGGGGTAAATCTTCTTTGGTAAATAGAGTAAAGTAATTAGGGGAGGGTACTTTCCCTCTTTTTCCCCCTCTATTGTTCTTTTTTCACTAGGGGAGGGGAAAGGGGGTGGCCGAGGGGAGGGGGATCGAGGCATCTGTGCCAACCAGTCATACTAAGTGTATGAAGAAATGCAAAGGCATAATGACAGGGGCGGATGCATGATGGTGGGGGGGGGGGGGGCACACAAATGAAGGTTTGTCAACTTTTGGAAAAGGTAGACCCGTATTTTTTTGGTCTCGCCAGCTTCTCAAAAAGTCGCTCAATGGGGGGGGGGGGGGGGGGGGGGGGGTTGTCAACAAAAATTCGCTCAGTGGGGGGGGGGGGTCCAGTTTCCCTCCATAATTCCCTGACGAGCAAAAAAAAAATTTAACGGGGGGGGGGGGCATGTGCCCCCTATATCCGCCACTGAATGACATTGATCAGCCAGTGGGAAGGGGTCCTTCTTTTGTTTCCCTTTTTCTTTTCCCCCTTTTAAAAATGATAATCTCTCCCCAAATTTGATAATCCCAAAATGGTTTTAGGTTTCATTTTCCAGAACTCATGGAATTTAATAAGAACTATAAACAACACAACAAATATGCAAAACTTTGTATTTGAAAAATATAAATTTGATTTTATTTCAGATCATTTTGGCAGAGCAATAGGCAGCAGACTATAGCTGTATTTCAGTATATTCAATCATCTCCACTGCCAAACCATAAACATTTGTGAATAAGACTTTTTCGTGAATTTCGTGACAGATCCAGTTTCCTAAAATGTCATGCTTTCATAAATCACAGCACCAATATTTGTGTATCTAATCAGTGGGGTGTTGCAAGAAAGTTGCAATCAATCGAAAATTGTAAAGCAAATTATAACAACCATTCTGAATGGTTCAGGGTCTGCCCATTCAAGAAGATGCGCTTGCAACAATGATTTTGATTGGTCAGTACCGATCAGTTGCAACTTGCAATCAATCGCAACTTTCTTGCAACACCCCATAAGGGCCCATAAGTTCCCCTGAAACAGTTTGTCATCATCAGTTTGAGTTTCATGCCATGATAGTTAATGGTTTTACAGTAAATTATTTGGGTGCCACAAATGGAATCACAAACACTACTAACAGTTTAATAAGGTTAATGAAGATATATTTGAAATATAAGGGAAATTCCACCCTAGAATTTAGTTCAATAAATGTTGAAAAATGACAAAACATTTTAGAGTGAATTTATGAGCACTATCCGATTAGACGTAAGAAATTATGAATTTTTGAAGTTGCAATCAATCAAACACAAATTGGCAACTCCGTTGATTTGTTTGATAAAGATTTTGTGTACAACATATGAGAAATGATTACATGAAAGGTGCATGGTATGATTGAATATTTTTTATAGAGAAAATGGAAATTTATGATTCCTTTAAGTACAGGGCAAAGTTGCCAATCTGTGCTCGGTGACTGATTCATTCATTCATAACTTTCTTATTCATCATCAGATTTTTCTCAAACTTCCATAAAATCATTGTCTTCAATATCTCTGCTTCTTTTAAAACCAACATGATATCACGATGGACTTCCCCTTTAA
>CM046871.1:36048503-36266034 GCA_025617745.1 Heliocidaris erythrogramma | reverse complement strand
TCATGACGCGCACGTAACGCGCGCGTCAAATTTAAAAATGCTCAAAATCAAGAAGGTCTCATATTGGAGTACGTTTCAGGTCATTTTAAGCATTTCAAAAATTTCCGCGCGTACGCGTCCGCGCGCGCGTTTATGCGTGCGCGTAAGTCGTAAATAACGTTAAAACGCTGTTTTTTCGATTGATTTGCAATCCTGATACTTTTTTCATCATTTCCATCAAACTTGGAATCAATTTCAATCAATAATAAGGTCGTACGGGGCGAGTCAAAGTTCAAAATCCGTGCGCGGTCTATGGCGAAAATAACGTAAAAACGTGCAAAAACATGCCTCTACAAAATTCACTGTAGCTCTTTAGATAGTCCGTTGACCCCCCAATTTTTTTTCATCATCAGGTAGGGTATGAATCATAGATTTCATTTCATGTATCATTTGACCCTTATAAACATTATGACGTCATCAAAATGGCGCCAGAAGTCAAAATTTCCATTTTTCATGTTTTGACGTTATCACATTTATGCAAATTTGGCTCTAGATTCGTAATTATTGGTCGTTTTTCGCCCAGATTTTGATATGTTATAGCTGAGACAATTCTCTACAAGACCAGTTCCACGGTTTTCATTTTCATGACCTCATCATATTGAAATTTTCAATTAAGATGCCATGTCAAATTTTCCCTATTTGCGTGTTATGTCTATGGAAGATGACTTTTTTTCGAATCATGAATCTACATGACATTGTTCTCTGAGCAGTATCTCAGTTATTATTGGTCTATTTCCTTCCAGATTTTAATATGTTGTAGCTGAGACTATAAGCTTTTATTAGTAAGCCCTTCAATTTTGATCAGATGTCGGGATCATGCCCAATTTTTCAGTACCAAATGGGATTTGAGAATCACGTTTTTCGTTTACGTGTTATCTCTAAGGGAAATATTTTGGTCTATCGGTAAAGCACATGACTACCATGGTCAAGGTACCTGGTTCGATCCCCGGGCCGATTTTTTTTTTTTTTTTTTTTGCTTCTTTTTACTTGTCATTTTACCATCCTCTACGACTATTATAACATAAACAATCACAAACCAAGTAATAAAATGCCTTCTTTTGCATGTTATGTCTATTGCAAAGTGCTGTGCAGTGGTTTATGTATATCCCTCTGGAAAATCTGTTTCACTGACGTGTATTAAAGCTATCCTACAATATCATTAGTCCTATTAGATATCACAATTTCTCAAAATTGGCTTAGTCAATTATCTTAATTATCTTATTGTGACGTCATCTAGACGCCATTTTCTACAAATCAACTTATGGTCGTATCTTCATAACGAAATGTGATTTCTCGTTCATATTTGGCATGGTTAAGGTCACTGTCATTGCAGTCATGATCATTACCATTATCCCCATCATTATCATCATTATCATTATCATCATTATATCATCAATCATCTTCAAAATCACCAACACCATAATCATCATGAATATCACATCATCAATAATCATCATTATCATCACCATCATTATATCATCATAATCATTATAACCATCATCATTATATTATCATCTTCATCATCATCACCATTATCATCATCACCGTAATCTTTTTACAATGACCGTTTCACACATTTTGCTACATTCCTGTCCTCAAGAAGCATCTCCATTCATGGCATTCTTGACTTCCTATCTTCAGTTTAGCATTTCCCCATTATTATGATCATCCTGATTACAATCATGATCGTACAAAGTGAAAGACAGATCACCTAATTCGTCATGACGAATTAAACTCTAGTTAGGTGATCTGTCGTACATCGACAGATCACCTCTTAATTTCGTCAAGATTTTTCTTCTTTATTTATTATTATTATTAGGTGATCTGTCGTACATCGACAGATCACCTCTTAATTTCGTCAAGATTTTTCTTCTTTATTTATTTATTATTTATTATTTATTTTTATTTTTCGCCCATTTTCTTGTTACCATGATTCCTCAAAAATTTCATTCTCAATTTTCTTCAAATTTTCGTCACTTATCAGACTGGTCAATGTCAAGATGTGGCATCTCATTCAAGGTCATCAGGTTATCATGACGTCATCAAGACGCCATTTTGTAAATTTACAAGATCGATTATATCTTCATAATCGATCATCAAAAATCAACTATATTTACATCACATAAACTTCACATGACGGGTCATCAGGTCATGTCCTCACAGGTCATCTAGACGTCAGGACGTACGCGTACGCGCGCGTCAAAATTTTAAAATGCTCAAAATCACGTAGGATCAAGTCTGCACACGTTTCAGGTCAGTTTGAGCATTTCAAAAATGTCCGTGCGTAAGCGTCCGCGCGCGCGTTTTACGCGCGCACAAATCGTAAATAACGTTAGAACGCTGTTTTTTTTATTGATTTGCAATCCTGACACTTTTCTTCATCATTTCCATCAATTTGAATCAATTTCAATCAATAATAAGGTCGTACGGGCGCGTCAAAGTTCGAAATCCGTGCGCGCGTCTATGGCGAAAATAACGTAAAAACGTGCAAAAACATGCCTCTACAAAATTCATTGTAGCTCGTTAGATAGTCCGTTGACCCCCAAATTTTTTGTCATCATCAGGTAGGGTATGAATCATAGATTTCATTTCATGTATCATTTCATCCATATAAACATTATGACGTCATCAAAATGGCACCAGAAGTCAAAATTTCCATTTTTCATGTTTTGACGTCATCACATTTATGCAAATTTGGCTCTAGATTCGTAATTATTGGTCGTTTTTCTCCCAAATTTTGATATGTTATAGCTGCAACAATTCTCTACGAGACATCTTGCCACCATTATTCATTTTGATGACGTCATCACACTGAAATCTTCAATTAAAGACGACATGTCAAATTTTTCCCTATTTGCGTGTTATGTCTATGGAAGATGATTTTTTTTCGAATCATGAATCTACATGACATCGTTCTCTGAGCAGTATCTCAGTTATTTTTGGTCTATTTCCTTCCAGATTTTAATATGTTGTAGCTGAGACTATAAGCTTTTATTAGTAAGCCCTCAATTTTTGATCAGATGTCGGGATCATGCCCAATTTTTCAGTACCAAATGGGATTTGAGAATCACGTTTTTCGTTTACGTGTTATCTCTATGGGAAATATTTTGGTCTATCGGTAAAGCACATGACTACCATGGTCAAGGTACCTGGTTCGATCCCCGGGGCCGATTTTTTTTTTTTTTTTTTTTGCTTCTTTTTACTTGTCATTTTACCATCCTCTACGACTATTATAACATAAACAATCACAAACCAAGTAATAAAATGCCTTATTTTGCATGTTATGTCTATTGCAAAGTGCTGTGCAGTGGTTTATGTATATCCCTATGGAAAATCTGTTTCACTGACGTGTATTAAAGCTATCCTACAATATCATTAGTCCTATTAGATATCACAATTTCTCAAAATTGGCTTAGTCAATTATCTTAATTATCTTATTGTGACGTCATCTAGACGCCATTTTCTACAAATCAACTTATGGTCGTATCTTCATAACGAAATGTGATTTCTCGTTCATATTTGGCATGGTTAACGTCACTGTCATTGCAGTCATGATCCTTACCATTATCCCCATCATTATCATCATTATCATTATCATCATTATATCATCAATCATCTTCAAAATCACCAACACCATAATCATCATGAATATCATTATCATCACCATCATTATATTATCATCTTCATCATCATCACCATTATCATCATCACCGTAATCTTTTTACAATGACCGTTTCACACATTTTGCTACATTCCTGTCCTCAAGAAGCATCTCCATTCATGGCATTCTTGACTTCCTATCTTCAGTTTAGCATTTCCCCATTATTATGATCATCCTGATTACAATCATGATCGTACAAAGTGAAAGACAGATCACCTAATTCGTCATGACGAATTAAACTCTAGTTTATTTATTTTTATTTTTCGCCCATTTTCTTGTTACCATGATTTCTCAAAAAGTTCATTCTCAATTTTCTTCAAATTTTCGTCACTGATCAGACATGTTAATGTTAAGATGTGGCATCTCATTCAAGGTCATCAGTTTATCATGACGTCATCAAGACGCCATTTTGTAAATTTACAAGATCGATTATATCTTCATAATCGATCATCAAAAATCAACTATATTTACATCACATAAACTTCACATGACGGGTCATCAGGTCATGTCCTCACAGGTCATCTAGAGGTCAGGACGTACGCGTACGCGCGCGTCAAAATTTTAAAATGCTCAAAATCACGTAGGATCAAGTCTGCACACGTTTCAGGTCATTTTGAGCATTTCAAAAATGTCCGTGCGTAAGCGTCCGCGCGCGCGTTTTACGCGCGCACAAATCGTAAATAACGTTAGAACGCTGTTTTTTTTTATTGATTTGCAATCCTGACACCTTTCTTCATCATTTCCATCAATTTGGAATCAATTTCAATCAATAATAAGATCGTACGGGCGCGTCAAAGTTCGAAATCCGTGCGCGCGTCTATGGCGAAAATAACGTAAAAACGTGCAAAAACATGCCTCTACAAAATTCATTGTAGCTCGTTAGATAGTCCGTTGACCCCCAAATTTTTTGTCATCATCAGGTAGGGTATGAATCATAGATTTCATTTCATGTATCATTTCATCCTTATATACATTATGACGTCATCAAAATGGCGCCTGAAGTCAAAATTTCCATTTTTCATGTTTTGACGTCATCACATTTATGCAAATTTGGCTCTAGATTCGTAATTATTGGTCGTTTTTCTCCCAAATTTTGATATGTTATAGCTGCAACAATTCTCTACGAGACATCTTGCCACCATTATTCATTTTGATGACGTCATCACACTGAAATCTTCAATTAAAGACGACATGTCAAATTTTTCCCTATTTGCGTGTTATGTCTATGGAAGATGATTTTTTTTCGAATCATGAATCTACATGACATCGTTCTCTGAGCAGTATCTCAGTTATTTTTGGTCTATTTCCTTCCAGATTTTAATATGTTGTAGCTGAGACTATAAGCTTTTATTAGTAAGCCCTCCAATTTTTGATCAGATGTCGGGATCATGCCCAATTTTTCAGTACCAAATGGGATTTGAGAATCACGTTTTTCGTTTACGTGTTATCTCTATGGGAAATATTTTGGTCTATCGGTAAAGCACATGACTACCATGGTCAAGGTACCTGGTTCGATCCCCGGGGCCGATTTTTTTTTTTTTTTTTTTTGCTTCTTTTTACTTGTCATTTTACCATCCTCTACGACTATTATAACATAAACAATCACAAACCAAGTAATAAAATGCCTTATTTTGCATGTTATGTCTATTGCAAAGTGCTGTGCAGTGGTTTATGTATATCCCTATGGAAAATCTGTTTCACTGACGTGTATTAAAGCTATCCTACAATATCATTAGTCCTATTAGATATCACAATTTCTCAAAATTGGCTTAGTCAATTATCTTAATTATGTTATTGTGACGTCATCTAGACGCCATTTTCTACAAATCAACTTATGGTCGTATCTTCATAACGAAATGTGATTTCTCGTTCATATTTGGCATGGTTAACGTCACTGTCATTGCAGTCATGATCCTTACCATTATCCCCATCATTATCATCATTATCATTATCATCATTATATCATCAATCATCTTCAAAATCACCAACACCATAATCATCATGAATATCATTATCATCACCATCATTATATTATCATCTTCATCATCATCACCATTATCATCATCACCGTAATCTTTTTACAATGACCGTTTCACACATTTTGCTACATTCCTGTCCTCAAGAAGCATCTCCATTCATGGCATTCTTGACTTCCTATCTTCAGTTTAGCATTTCCCCATTATTATGATCATCCTGATTACAATCATGATCGTACAAATTGAAAGACAGATCACCTAATTCGTCCTCATGACGAATTAAACTCTAGTTCTTTATTTATTTTTATTTTTCGCCCCTTTTCTTGTTACCATGATTCCTCAAAAAGTTCATTCTCAATTTTCTTCAAATTTTCGTCACTTATCAGACTTGTTAATGTCAAGATGTGGCATCTTATTCAAGGTCATCAGGTTATCATGACGTCATCAAGACGCCATTTTGTAAATTTACAAGATCGATTATATCTTCATAATCGATCATCAAAAATCAACTATATTTACATCACATAAACTTCACATGACGGGTCATCAGGTCATGTCCTCACAGGTCATCTAGAGGTCAGGACGTACGCGTACGCGCGCGTCAAAATTTTAAAATGCTCAAAATCACGTAGGATCAAGTCTGCACACGTTTCAGGTCAGTTTGAGCATTTCAAAAATGTCCGTGCGTAAGCGTCCGCGCGCGCGTTTTACGCGCGCACAAATCGTAAATAACGTTAGAACGCTGTTTTTTTTATTGATTTGCAATCCTGACACCTTTCTTCATCATTTCCATCAATTTGGAATCAATTTCAATCAATAATAAGATCGTACGGGCGCGTTAAAGTTCGAAATCCGTGCGCGCGTCTATGGCGAAAATAACGTAAAAACGTGCAAAAACATGCCTCTACAAAATTCATTGTAGCTCGTTAGATAGTCCGTTGACCCCCAAATTTTTTGTCATCATCAGGTAGGGTATGAATCATAGATTTCATTTCATGTATCATTTCATCCTTATATACATTATGACGTCATCAAAATGGCGCCTGAAGTCAAAATTTCCATTTTTCATGTTTTGACGTCATCACATTTATGCAAATTTGGCTCTAGATTCGTAATTATTGGTCGTTTTTCTCCCAAATTTTGATATGTTATAGCTGCAACAATTCTCTACGAGACATCTTGCCACCATTATTCATTTTGATGACGTCATCACACTGAAATCTTCAATTAAAGACGACATGTCAAATTTTTCCCTATTTGCGTGTTATGTCTATGGAAGATGATTTTTTTTCGAATCATGAATCTACATGACATCGTTCTCTGAGCAGTATCTCAGTTATTTTTGGTCTATTTCCTTCCAGATTTTAATATGTTGTAGCTGAGACTATAAGCTTTTATTAGTAAGCCCTCCAATTTTTGATCAGATGTCGGGATCATGCCCAATTTTTCAGTACCAAATGGGATTTGAGAATCACGTTTTTCGTTTACGTGTTATCTCTATGGGAAATATTTTGGTCTATCGGTAAAGCACATGACTACCATGGTCAAGGTACCTGGTTCGATCCCCGGGGCCGATTTTTTTTTTTTTTTTTTTTGCTTCTTTTTACTTGTCATTTTACCATCCTCTACGACTATTATAACATAAACAATCACAAACCAAGTAATAAAATGCCTTATTTTGCATGTTATGTCTATTGCAAAGTGCTGTGCAGTGGTTTATGTATATCCCTATGGAAAATCTGTTTCACTGACGTGTATTAAAGCTATCCTACAATATCATTAGTCCTATTAGATATCACAATTTCTCAAAATTGGCTTAGTCAATTATCTTAATTATCTTATTGTGACGTCATCTAGACGCCATTTTCTACAAATCAACTTATGGTCGTATCTTCATAACGAAATGTGATTTCTCGTTCATATTTGGCATGGTTAACGTCACTGTCATTGCAGTCATGATCCTTACCATTATCCCCATCATTATCATCATTATCATTATCATCATTATATCATCAATCATCTTCAAAATCACCAACACCATAATCATCATGAATATCATTATCATCACCATCATTATATTATCATCTTCATCATCATCACCATTATCATCACCGTAATCTTTTTACAATGACCGTTTCACACATTTTGCTACATTCCTGTCCTCAAGAAGCATCTCCATTCATGGCATTCTTGACTTCCTATCTTCAGTTTAGCATTTCCCCATTATTATGATCATCCTGATTACAATCATGATCGTACAAAGTGAAAGACAGATCACCTAATTCGTCATGACGAATTAAACTCTAGTTAGGTGATCTGTCGTACATCGACAGATCACCTCTTAATTTCGTCAAGATTTTTCTTCTTTATTTATTTATTATTTATTCTTTATTTATTTTTATTTTTCGCCCCTTTTCTTGTTACCATGATTCCTCAAAAAGTTCATTCTCAATTTTCTTCAAATTTTCGTCACTTATCAGACTTGTTAATGTCAAGATGTGGCATCTTATTCAAGGTCATCAGGTTATCATGACGTCATCAAGACGCCATTTTGTAAATTTACAAGATCGATTATATCTTCATAATCGATCATCAAAAATCAACTATATTTACATCACATAAACTTCACATGACGGGTCATCAGGTCATGTCCTCACAGGTCATCTAGAGGTCAGGACGTACGCGTACGCGCGCGTCAAAATTTTAAAATGCTCAAAATCACGTAGGATCAAGTCTGCACACGTTTCAGGTCAGTTTGAGCATTTCAAAAATGTCCGTGCGTAAGCGTCCGCGCGCGCGTTTTACGCGCGCACAAATCGTAAATAACGTTAGAACGCTGTTTTTTTTATTGATTTGCAATCCTGACACTTTTCTTCATCATTTCCATCAATTTGAATCAATTTCAATCAATAATAAGGTCGTACGGGCGCGTCAAAGTTCGAAATCCGTGCGCGCGTCTATGGCGAAAATAACGTAAAAACGTGCAAAAACATGCCTCTACAAAATTCATTGTAGCTCGTTAGATAGTCCGTTGACCCCCAAATTTTTTGTCATCATCAGGTAGGGTATGAATCATAGATTTCATTTCATGTATCATTTCATCCATATAAACATTATGACGTCATCAAAATGGCACCAGAAGTCAAAATTTCCATTTTTCATGTTTTGACGTCATCACATTTATGCAAATTTGGCTCTAGATTCGTAATTATTGGTCGTTTTTCTCCCAAATTTTGATATGTTATAGCTGCAACAATTCTCTACCAGACATCTTGCCACCATTATTCATTTTGATGACGTCATCACACTGAAATCTTCAATTAAAGACGACATGTCAAATTTTTCCCTATTTGCGTGTTATGTCTATGGAAGATGATTTTTTTTCGAATCATGAATCTACATGACATCGTTCTCTGAGCAGTATCTCAGTTATTTTTGGTCTATTTCCTTCCAGATTTTAATATGTTGTAGCTGAGACTATAAGCTTTTATTAGTAAGCCCTCCAATTTTTGATCAGATGTCGGGATCATGCCCAATTTTTCAGTACCAAATGGGATTTGAGAATCACGTTTTTCGTTTACGTGTTATCTCTATGGGAAATATTTTGGTCTATCGGTAAAGCACATGACTACCATGGTCAAGGTACCTGGTTCGATCCCCGGGGCCGATTTTTTTTTTTTTTTTTTTTGCTTCTTTTTACTTGTCATTTTACCATCCTCTACGACTATTATAACATAAACAATCACAAACCAAGTAATAAAATGCCTTATTTTGCATGTTATGTCTATTGCAAAGTGCTGTGCAGTGGTTTATGTATATCCCTATGGAAAATCTGTTTCACTGACGTGTATTAAAGCTATCCTACAATATCATTAGTCCTATTAGATATCACAATTTCTCAAAATTGGCTTAGTCAATTATCTTAATTATCTTATTGTGACGTCATCTAGACGCCATTTTCTACAAATCAACTTATGGTCGTATCTTCATAACGAAATGTGATTTCTCGTTCATATTTGGCATGGTTAACGTCACTGTCATTGCAGTCATGATCCTTACCATTATCCCCATCATTATCATCATTATCATTATCATCATTATATCATCAATCATCTTCAAAATCACCAACACCATAATCATCATGAATATCATTATCATCACTATCATTATATTATCATCTTCATCATCATCACCATTATCATCATCACCGTAATCTTTTTACAATGACCGTTTCACACATTTTGCTACATTCCTGTCCTCAAGAAGCATCTCCATTCATGGCATTCTTGACTTCCTATCTTCAGTTTAGCATTTCCCCATTATTATGATCATCCTGATTACAATCATGATCGTACAAAGTGAAAGACAGATCACCTAATTCGTCATGACGAATTAAACTCTAGTTATTATTAGGTGATCTGTCGTACATCGACAGATCACCTCTTAATTTCGTCAAGATTTTTCTTCTTTATTATTAGGTGATCTGTCGTACATCGACAGATCACCTCTTAATTTCGTCAAGATTTTTCTTCTTTATTAGGTGATCTGTCGTACATCGACAGATCACCTCTTAATTTCGTCAAGATTTTTCTTCTTTATTATTTATTATTATTATTATTATTTATTTATTTTTATTTTTCGCCCATTTTCTTGTTACCATGATTTCTCAAAAAGTTCATTCTCAATTTTCTTCAAATTTTCGTCACTGATCAGACATGTTAATGTTAAGATGTGGCATCTCATTCAAGGTCATCAGTTTATCATGACGTCATCAAGACGCCATTTTGTAAATTTACAAGATCGATTATATCTTCATAATCGATCATCAAAAATCAACTATATTTACATCACATAAACTTCACATGACGGGTCATCAGGTCATGTCCTCACAGGTCATCTAGAGGTCAGGACGTACGCGTACGCGCGCGTCAAAATTTTAAAATGCTCAAAATCACGTAGGATCAAGTCTGCACACGTTTCAGGTCATTTTGAGCATTTCAAAAATGTCCGTGCGTAAGCGTCCGCGCGCGCGTTTTACGCGCGCACAAATCGTAAATAACGTTAGAACGCTGTTTTTTTTATTGATTTGCAATCCTGACACCTTTCTTCATCATTTCCATCAATTTGGAATCAATTTCAATCAATAATAAGATCGTACGGGCGCGTTAAAGTTCGAAATCCGTGCGCGCGTCTATGGCGAAAATAACGTAAAAACGTGCAAAAACATGCCTCTACAAAATTCATTGTAGCTCGTTAGATAGTCCGTTGACCCCCAAATTTTTTGTCATCATCAGGTAGGGTATGAATCATAGATTTCATTTCATGTATCATTTCATCCTTATATACATTATGACGTCATCAAAATGGCGCCTGAAGTCAAAATTTCCATTTTTCATGTTTTGACGTCATCACATGTATGCAAATTTGGCTCTAGATTCGTAATTATTGGTCGTTTTTCTCCCAAATTTTGATATGTTATAGCTGCAACAATTCTCTACGAGACATCCTGCCACCATTATTCATTTTGATGACGTCATCACACTGAAATCTTCAATTAAAGACGACATGTCAAATTTTTCCCTATTTGCGTGTTATGTCTATGGAAGATGATTTTTTTTCGAATCATGAATCTACATGACATCGTTCTCTGAGCAGTATCTCAGTTATTTTTGGTCTATTTCCTTCCAGATTTTAATATGTTGTAGCTGAGACTATAAGCTTTTATTAGTAAGCCCTCCAATTTTTGATCAGATGTCGGGATCATGCCCAATTTTTCAGTACCAAATGGGATTTGAGAATCACGTTTTTCGTTTACGTGTTATCTCTATGGGAAATATTTTGGTCTATCGGTAAAGCACATGACTACCATGGTCAAGGTACCTGGTTCGATCCCCGGGGCCGATTTTTTTTTTTTTTTTTTTGCTTCTTTTTACTTGTCATTTTACCATCCTCTACGACTATTATAACATAAACAATCACAAACCAAGTAATAAAATGCCTTATTTTGCATGTTATGTCTATTGCAAAGTGCTGTGCAGTGGTTAATGTATATCCCTATGGAAAATCTGTTTCACTGACGTGTATTAAAGCTATCCTACAATATCATTAGTCCTATTAGATATCACAATTTCTCAAAATTGGCTTAGTCAATTATCTTAATTATCTTATTGTGACGTCATCTAGACGCCATTTTCTACAAATCAACTTATGGTCGTATCTTCATAACGAAATGTGATTTCTCGTTCATATTTGGCATGGTTAACGTCACTGTCATTGCAGTCATGATCCTTACCATTATCCCCATCATTATCATCATTATCATTATCATCATTATATCATCAATCATCTTCAAAATCACCAACACCATAATCATCATGAATATCATTATCATCACCATCATTATATTATCATCTTCATCATCATCACCATTATCATCATCACCGTAATCTTTTTACAATGACCGTTTCACACATTTTGCTACATTCCTGTCCTCAAGAAGCATCTCCATTCATGGCATTCTTGACTTCCTATCTTCAGTTTAGCATTTCCCCATTATTATGATCATCCTGATTACAATCATGATCGTACAAAGTGAAAGACAGATCACCTAATTCGTCCTCATGACGAATTAAACTCTAGTTTATTATTATTATTTATTATTATTATTTATTTATTTTTATTTTTCGCCCATTTTCTTGTTACCATGATTTCTCAAAAAGTTCATTCTCAATTTTCTTCAAATTTTCGTCACTGATCAGACATGTTAATGTTAAGATGTGGCATCTCATTCAAGGTCATCAGTTTATCATGACGTCATCAAGACGCCATTTTGTAAATTTACAAGATCGATTATATCTTCATAATCGATCATCAAAAATCAACTATATTTACATCACATAAACTTCACATGACGGGTCATCAGGTCATGTCCTCACAGGTCATCTAGAGGTCAGGACGTACGCGTACGCGCGCGTCAAAATTTTAAAATGCTCAAAATCACGTAGGATCAAGTCTGCACACGTTTCAGGTCATTTTGAGCATTTCAAAAATGTCCGTGCGTAAGCGTCGGCGCGCGCGTTTTACGCGCGCACAAATCGTAAATAACGTTAGAACGCTGTTTTTTTTATTGATTTGCAATCCTGACACCTTTCTTCATCATTTCCATCAATTTGGAATCAATTTCAATCAATAATAAGATCGTACGGGCGCGTTAAAGTTCGAAATCCGTGCGCGCGTCTATGGCGAAAATAACGTAAAAACGTGCAAAAACATGCCTCTACAAAATTCATTGTAGCTCGTTAGATAGTCCGTTGACCCCCAAATTTTTTGTCATCATCAGGTAGGGTATGAATCATAGATTTCATTTCATGTATCATTTCATCCTTATATACATTATGACGTCATCAAAATGGCGCCTGAAGTCAAAATTTCCATTTTTCATGTTTTGACGTCATCACATGTATGCAAATTTGGCTCCAGATTCGTCATTATTGGTCGTTTTTCTCCCAAATTTTGATATGTTATAGCTGCAACAATTCTCTACCAGACATCTTGCCACCATTATTCATTTTGATGACGTCATCACACTGAAATCTTCAATTAAAGACGACATGTCAAATTTTTCCCTATTTGCGTGTTATGTCTATGGAAGATGATTTTTTTTCGAATCATGAATCGACATGACATCGTTCTCTGAGCAGTATCTCAGTTATTTTTGGTCTATTTCCTTCCAGATTTTAATATGTTGTAGCTGAGACTATAAGCTTTTATTAGTAAGCCCTCCAATTTTTGATCAGATGTCGGGATCATGCCCAATTTTTCAGTACCAAATGGGATTTGAGAATCACGTTTTTCGTTTACGTGTTATCTCTATGGGAAATATTTTGGTCTATCGGTAAAGCACATGACTACCATGGTCAAGGTACCTGGTTCGATCCCCGGGGCCGATTTTTTTTTTTTTTTTTTTTTGCTTCTTTTTACTTGTCATTTTACCATCCTCTACGACTATTATAACATAAACAATCACAAACCAAGTAATAAAATGCCTTATTTTGCATGTTATGTCTATTGCAAAGTGCTGTGCAGTGGTTTATGTATATCCCTATGGAAAATCTGTTTCACTGACGTGTATTAAAGCTATCCTACAATATCATTAGTCCTATTAGATATCACAATTTCTCAAAATTGGCTTAGTCAATTATCTTAATTATCTTATTGTGACGTCATCTAGACGCCATTTTCTACAAATCAACTTATGGTCGTATCTTCATAACGAAATGTGATTTCTCGTTCATATTTGGCATGGTTAACGTCACTGTCATTGCAGTCATGATCCTTACCATTATCCCCATCATTATCATCATTATCATTATCATCATTATATCATCAATCATCTTCAAAATCACCAACACCATAATCATCATGAATATCATTATCATCACCATCATTATATTATCATCTTCATCATCATCACCATTATCATCATCACCGTAATCTTTTTACAATGACCGTTTCACACATTTTGCTACATTCCTGTCCTCAAGAAGCATCTCCATTCATGGCATTCTTGACTTCCTATCTTCAGTTTAGCATTTCCCCATTATTATGATCATCCTGATTACAATCATGATCGTACAAAGTGAAAGACAGATCACCTAATTCGTCATGACGAATTAAACTCTAGTTTATTTTTATTTTTCGCCCATTTTCTTGTTACCATGATTCCTCAAAAATTTCATTCTCAATTTTCTTCAAATTTTCGTCACTTATCAGACTGGTCAATGTCAAGATGTGGCATCTCATTCAAGGTCATCAGGTTATCATGACGTCATCAAGACGCCATTTTGTAAATTTACAAGATCGATTATATCTTCATAATCGATCATCAAAAATCAACTATATTTACATCACATAAACTTCACATGACGGGTCATCAGGTCATGTCCTCACAGGTCATCTAGAGGTCAGGACGTACACGTACGCGCGCGTCAAAATTTTAAAATGCTCAAAATCACGTAGGATCAAGTCTGCACACGTTTCAGGTCAGTTTGAGCATTTCAAAAATGTCCGTGCGTAAGCGTCCGCGCGCGCGTTTTACGCGCGCACAAATCGTAAATAACGTTAGAACGCTGTTTTTTTTATTGATTTGCAATCCTGACACTTTTCTTCATCATTTCCATCAATTTGAATCAATTTCAATCAATAATAAGGTCGTACGGGCGCGTCAAAGTTCGAAATCCGTGCGCGCGTCTATGGCGAAAATAACGTAAAAACGTGCAAAAACATGCCTCTACAAAATTCATTGTAGCTCGTTAGATAGTCCGTTGACCCCCAAATTTTTTGTCATCATCAGGTAGGGTATGAATCATAGATTTCATTTCATGTATCATTTCATCCATATAAACATTATGACGTCATCAAAATGGCACCAGAAGTCAAAATTTCCATTTTTCATGTTTTGACGTCATCACATTTATGCAAATTTGGCTCTAGATTCGTAATTATTGGTCGTTTTTCTCCCAAATTTTGATATGTTATAGCTGCAACAATTCTCTACGAGACATCTTGCCACCATTATTCATTTTGATGACGTCATCACACTGAAATCTTCAATTAAAGACGACATGTCAAATTTTTCCCTATTTGCGTGTTATGTCTATGGAAGATGATTTTTTTTCGAATCATGAATCTACATGACATCGTTCTCTGAGCAGTATCTCAGTTATTTTTGGTCTATTTCCTTCCAGATTTTAATATGTTGTAGCTGAGACTATAAGCTTTTATTAGTAAGCCCTCCAATTTTTGATCAGATGTCGGGATCATGCCCAATTTTTCAGTACCAAATGGGATTTGAGAATCACGTTTTTCGTTTACGTGTTATCTCTATGGGAAATATTTTGGTCTATCGGTAAAGCACATGACTACCATGGTCAAGGTACCTGGTTCGATCCCCGGGGCCGATTTTTTTTTTTTTTTTTTTGCTTCTTTTTACTTGTCATTTTACCATCCTCTACGACTATTATAACATAAACAATCACAAACCAAGTAATAAAATGCCTTATTTTGCATGTTATGTCTATTGCAAAGTGCTGTGCAGTGGTTTATGTATATCCCTATGGAAAATCTGTTTCACTGACGTGTATTAAAGCTATCCTACAATATCATTAGTCCTATTAGATATCACAATTTCTCAAAATTGGCTTAGTCAATTATCTTAATTATCTTATTGTGACGTCATCTAGACGCCATTTTCTACAAATCAACTTATGGTCGTATCTTCATAACGAAATGTGATTTCTCGTTCATATTTGGCATGGTTAACGTCACTGTCATTGCAGTCATGATCCTTACCATTATCCCCATCATTATCATCATTATCATTATCATCATTATATCATCAATCATCTTCAAAATCACCAACACCATAATCGTCATGAATATCATTATCATCACCATCATTATATTATCATCTTCATCATCATCACCATTATCATCATCACCGTAATCTTTTTACAATGACCGTTTCACACATTTTGCTACATTCCTGTCCTCAAGAAGCATCTCCATTCATGGCATTCTTGACTTCCTATCTTCAGTTTAGCATTTCCCCATTATTATGATCATCCTGATTACAATCATGATCGTACAAAGTGAAAGACAGATCACCTAATTCGTCATGACGAATTAAACTCTAGTTTTTTCTAATAATTTCCAAAGCCTACAATTGATAACTTTAATTCAAACATTAATGTTCAGTTGGATACACCAGGCAGGAAGAATGCATGGATTTCCTAAACTTTCTTTGAGAAGTGTAGGCCTTTGGACACGTTTTTATTTCTTCAATTTCTCATTAAATACAATTATAAGAGATAGGAATTTAATTTGATGAATACTTTTATAGTCAAAATACAATCTTGTGCTACCTTTTCCCTCTCGGCTTTCGATAGACTACATAATGTATGATTCAATAACTTTTACATTCAAGCAGCAGTCCTGTAATAATAATAATGATAATAATAATAATAATGATAATAATAATGATAATTATAATTAAAATTAGGACAAATTAGGCTGTAATTAGCAAAAGTCTCAGTCGTGTGTATATTCGCTTGTTTTTCATGATGTTATTCATGTCAATATTTATTCATGTGTTTGCATATTTAATTGATCGACATTACTTGTATTTTATTTATTGTTTACAGGTCTTCTAATGCAGCATGGTGAGGTGATCCTTGGGGGAAGAACCATGTCAAAGAAACGCAAGTTAAGTGCAGAAAATTTGCTTGAGCAAACATCAAGATCTCGCAAATCATTTTCACACGGCAGACTATTTCCACCTGAGTGCATTTTCTGCGACAAAAGAGAAAGAAGGGTGAAGGGAAAGACCGAACGGTGCATCAAATTCGCCGTCTTCAAATCATCCTCTAGTGGTAGTAGTGGCCTTAAACATCAGACATGGAAAGACATTGAAAATAGAGCTCTCGAACTGGGATTGAGTGCACTACACAGAAAAGTGCAAGGTGAAGATCTTTTTGCGAGGGAAGCATGTTTCCATGCTTCCTGTAGAAATGACTTCAATCTCAAATATCTCAAATATCTAAATGCTAAAACATCCTCCAATGATGACAACTTGTCCAAAGCTGCTGCCCACCAGAGGGCATTTGATGTCGTTCTTGAGTACGTGAAAGAAGAGATTATTGCTCGTCACAAAATAGTCAGAGTATCATCGTTACGCAATCTTTATGTGCGAGAGCTGGACAGGACAGGTCTTCTGAGTCCAGACTATAGAAGTGAAAGACTGAAACTACGCCTGCAAAACCATGATGATGTTGGCAGTTTGCTAGAATTTGCAAACATGTCAGATGACAAGGGTTGTATTACTTACAACATTGTATATAATGCAAGTATTTCTCTGCAAGATGCCATCACACAGGTTTACAAACTTAGTTCCAGAGAACTGCTTAGCACGACGATTAGACACCTCTTCAGGAGTAAGAAACTGTCGGCAATACTCCACAGGCTTGGTCATTGTGAATCCTATGATTACATTCTGGAGATGGAGACAGCCCTCGCAAAGGCACTTGATGACACGTCAACATGTCTGACACCAAGGATTGTCACTGGAGATGATAATGTGGTGTTCCACACTGAATGGGATAACCTCAACAAGACGACAACCAACATACATGGGTCAAATGTGGTTAATAGTACAGGGGGAATCATGATCCAAGAAGCAAAGTGTGATGTCCAGGCGAGTAGAGAAAGAACACTCCCTCTGTTCAAGCGAAATATGATGCGATCGTTCAATACCGAAGAACCTAGAAGTCTTGCCCCAGTCATCATCACTAAGAGAGTAGGACCAAAGTTTCCTGAGGGTACATCATATGTTCCACCCGCTTCAAACAACGACATGTATTTGAAGTGCCTTCAAGAGTTCCATGTATGGTCCTTTGCTCGTGTAGTTGGTACAAATGGAGGAGAGGATCAAACGGTGCCAGGATTTGGTGGCTTTGTATCAGCGACTGGAGAAAAACCTGCAAAGAAATCAACAATTGATTACTTTACCCCCATCCATCTACCATTCACGGAGTATGCCACCATTAAAGAATTACTGAAGAGATCGGAGGATGCTACAAAGCAAGTTGGTCAATCATATGTGCTCACCACATTTGACCTTGGAGGGTGCATGAAGGCACTTCCCCTCATTTGGAAGTACCCAGAAACATACAAGTACCATGTTGTGACACCTGGCCCCTTTCACACAGGCATGAACTTCATCGGCATGTTGACAGGTCACAAATGCAGGGGATCAGGATACTCCGAAATTCTTCTTGAGGCCCAGCTGACAACCAGTGGCTGTTTGCGTAATGTCTTGGCAGGCAAGGCATATGCCAAAGCTCTCTTCTGTCTCAAGACAGTTTGCGAAGCCATGGGAAGACTGCTGATAGAGCGATTCCTTGAAGATGAGGAGGTCAACATCACCAACCAAACTGCCTTAAGAAGAGTTGCAGAGACATGCACACGTGATGCTTTGAATGCGTCATTAGATGATGACAATACCAGCAATCTGCTCATAAAGTACAGAGATTTTGAAGACCGAGTGCGTTCAGGTCATCTTGGCAAGACTGCTACATTCTGGCTGTCTGTGATTGATCAAGCCCGTCTGCTATTCATGCTGTTGTATGCTGTGAAGACCAACAACTTGCCCCTCTTCCACAAGTGCAATGGTGACATGGCCGACCTGTTCTTTGCTTATGATGGGCCCAACTACTCAAGGTAAGCCTTCACTCTATCTTTGCATATTTCTAATAATCAGCTTTGGTTAGTGAATAGTCATGTAGACATCAACATGTTGTTGCTGAAAATATCTCACCAGAAATCAGATTTTTAAAAATATAAATGTTGTTGCTCTAGTAATCAAATAATTTGTTGTAATAACCTACAGAGCTATACATTATCTAAAATTGTATCTTGTTTTGTTATCATTGTCAGATATATATTTACGCAAGTATCATGCATTTTGCTTAATTTGTTTCATTATTATTTTCAAGGAATATATTTGCTTGTAGGGTATTGATACACAAGGACTTTGGAAGAAAAAACCCCAAACAACCTGATAAACAACAAATTCTAAAGAAGAAAGGGGCTTTTCAAGTGATTTGAGTTGTTTTTCTTTCTTTCTTATTTTTGAGGATATGTTCTTTATTATATCACATTTATGATGTTATCCAGTTGTTCTTGTACTAAAATTCCAGTTACAGGGAGCTACAGGTCTGATTCGTTTTCTCTCTTTTTTTTTCAATCTCAAGGTACTTAGCATGGTTGGAGGTGTTCTTGACCAACATTGAACTTTCTCATCCTGGAGCCAAACAGCTATTAGAGAAGGGAGGCATTGCTGTTGCACGATCTGTCATACCTGGAGCACGTTCCGCTGTGGACAAAACGATGGAAGAGACCTTTATGCGCTTCGCAAAATCACAAGGTATGTATCGGTTACAATACATTACATTGCAATATATTGCAAGCTCATATAATGAACTATCATGTTCATAAATCTATAATCAAACCTTCGTGTTGAATGTAATCAGGTCAGTTCATAGTGGTGTTAGAGTGGTTCAATTAAGATGAATGAAATACTGTGCTTTACTAAAACATGTAATTTTTAATTCATATTTTGACGATCATAAAAAAAAACAAAGTTGAGGCTTCAACATTTTATTCACTTTGCCATCATGATGGAGATTGCCTTTTCTGACATCTTGGCTTTTCACGTTCTCATTTTCTTTATTCTTTTGTATGCATTAGGTGGGTTTGTCGGTCTTTTCTCCCTCTATGGTGCTTATCAACGATGGTGTCGCACAACTTCCACTAGGACACAGTTCTTTGAGAAAATTCTTGAGATGTGCGGGCTTGTGTGTGACCCAGATTCCCCCAAAGATGGAAAGCATCGTGAGCTTGATAAGGCAGAGATCAGGAAGTCTGAGCAGGCTGTTGAACGCACACTAACGGCAATACGCAATTTCACAAACCCCTTCACCATCGCTGACAAGGATCAACTCTACTGCTTGGCTTCTGGTTCGCCAGTCTCACCAGAAGTCGCCTATGATGTACTGAGAGCAGAGACTGTCGGCAAAGAGGAAAAGGAACGCTTCATCAAGGATCGATTAGCAAAAGATCCAGAGGGCCTCTTCTTTGAGCCTATCAAGAGGCAAAAACTAAAGACAATGGATTCCTCAAACAAGGCAGTGAAACTTACAACTTCACAAGGAAAGGTGCGTTGATGTCATTTTTATCTTTGTTTTTAAGGGGTTGTAGCAGACATTTTGCTGATTATGTTGACCTTGTGATTTTCACTCTCATATCAAAACAAATATTATTTAAATTTCATTTTGGTAATAATTAGCACTCAAGATTGCATTTTCATGACTCTAAACTTTTTGATTTAAAATGAGCAGTGTCTTTTGTATATTTTTAAGTGTATAATACCAATTCTTAAATGTTTATATGTCATGTATTTTTACATTTGTGACTGCAACAATTTTCCATGTTTTCAATGTGGCCAAATAAAATAATTGAATTGAATTGAAGAATATGAATGTAAGAACATAATTACTCCTGTAAGCTTATTGTAGCCAGGTTTCTTAATTCATTAATTTCTCACTCATTTTTTCAGGTTATCCAATACCGTGAACAGAGTGATATTGCCTTTACGCTCCTGGTCAAATCGCAGCATGTCAAAGAACAGATCAACCTTGATGAGCTGATGAAGTACCCACTGACCCCAGTACCACACAGCCTTGGAACAGCTGATGGTTTCTTTACCAAAACAAACAAAGCGTCAATGCTCCACTACCTCCTGGAGGGGATCCAGGATGCTGAATGTCCAAGTGATGCGCTCTTCATCCAAGATGGAAATGCTCTCTTTCATGGCCTCAACAATCTGCCTCCTACTTTTGGACAAATGTGTCTTCGCATTCTTGACATCATGGTGGCAAAGAGAAATTTTGTCTTTGCGACTGACTGCTATCATGCTGAATCCATCAAAGGGCAGGAACGACTCAGACGTGGATGTTCACCGAAGTTCGTGGTAGATGGTCCAGCCACGAGAACACCAGCTGACTTCAAGATATTCTTGACCAATGAAAACAACAAGATGCAACTGTGCCATCTTCTACTTAAAGTGTGGAAGGGTGAGGGGGCAGCATCCCGTCTAATAGACGTTCCGACTGCAATCATGGTTGTTGATGGACGAGCCCACCAATTAACCTCATCTGATGGCAATGTGAGTAAATGCTATATAAATCATATCATTCAGTCATTTGAAAAGAGCATCTTGTCTTGTACCGTTCAGGTTGGTTGAAATTTCTACGATGATTTCATTTCTTTTTCTTTTTTTCTTTTTCAGGTATCTGTAACAGAGATCAAAGAACTTGCTTCGAATCAGGAGGAAACTGACACTCGGGTGATCTTGTACCTGCAGCATGCGGTCAAGCTGGGATTCAAGTCTGCAGTTGTCCGGTCGCCAGGCACTGACATCTTCCTTATTCTTCTGCACCATGCAAGTAGCATCCCTCTGACGATCTTCTTTGACACTGGATCTGGAAAGCACCGTCGAATCATTAACATTTCAACACTGGCGTTGAAGATGGGAGAGCAGCGCTGCACTATGCTGCTTGGCCTTTATGTCTTCACTGGTGAAGATGCTACAAGTGCCTTCAAGGGCAAGGGAAAGGTTGGCCCTGCTAAGAAACTTGAGAGTCTTCCAGAGTTCCAGGATGCTTTCAGGTAGTTTTAACACCCGATATATACCAGTTTGTAGTTTCATTCTGCACATGATTAGGAAAAAAAATATCAGTTGTACTCAAGGCATGGTGGTTTTAAAATTCAGACATCTTGGGTGAAATAATAATTCTTCTAGGTTTGACAAATTATGCTTGCAATTACATCGAATGAATAGCAAATATTTACTGGTAGCTAGAAACAAATAAAGCAATGAATGGTAGCAAACAAGACATTGACATAGATGCTTTCCCAGGTGATCATCAATGTGAGCAATTCTAGTCACCCGATCTACATAGGCAATTTCATTCTTCGTCGAGTTTGAATTCCAGAGATTGTTGTAGCAGACACGCATTTGAAATGTCTTGCTTTGAAAATGTCTCATGGCCTATATATAAATAAGAAAAAAAATTGAAAATTCAAGTGGGAAAAGTGTTCATGGGATAACTACAAACTGGTATATGAAATGTCATATCTATAATCAATTTTTAAACACTTCAATCATATATTTTATTCTTGATAATGCCTTACATTACAAATTTTGCTCTTTTTTCCTTCTCCAGGACACTTGGGGACAATTGGTCAGTCAACTCAAATACTGCCAAGGCTATTGAGGCATTCACCTGCCGCATGTATGGCAACAAGAAGGAAACAAGAAGGAAACATCAGTCAATGTCCTTCGTGGAATAATGCTGAGACGGATGGTAGGGGAAGATGAACCATTAACTTCTAAGTCAAGGGTGGATTTCTCTCGCCTTCCACCATGTCATGACAACTTAATTCCCCACCTCCAGCGGGTAAACCATCGCCTAGCCCACTACAAAAGAGCTGGAAAGCCCATGTACCGGAGTCCGAAACCACATGACCCTGGACAAGGCTGGGAAAGGACAGAGAATGGCATGTTGGAGCCAATGTGGTCATGTGGCCCCATCCTCCCACCCTCCCTAATTGACTTGTTGCCTGATGCAGTAGATGATCAGGACCATGGCGAATTGAATGAAGATCAAGATATTGACTGGGATGAACTATCAGATGATGAAGACTAATGAAATAGGAGGCACTGTATTTTTTCATTATTCATGTTTATTTCATCGCCACATGTGCTCTTTGATTTAACACTCTGCTACTTTACTTCGTTTTTGAAGGATTACATTCAACTTATATTTAAATATTCATGGAATAAAAGGCACTCCGCCTTTACTGCTGAAAAGTCATTTATTGAATAAAAAGCAATATGTATGAATTGGCAATATTTTTTTCTGTACATAGCATATACAATTGGCTGCTGCACAAAGGTCTTATCTAGGCCTTCTCTTATTTCTGTTGTATGTCAAATACTTGCCATGTGTCAGCAATTTCTTCTATTTTATTCGCCGATGATATTAATCTGGTTTTATCTACCAATGATCCTTTTGAAATGAACTTAGTCTTGAAAACTGAAATGCACCAGTTATTTAATGCCAATGAGCTTTAGGTTATCTTTGATAACACAAATTATGGAAATGTGCAATAAGCACACTGATCATATTACAGTGCAAATAACAATTTTTAAAATGATAAACAAGTTAATCAAGTAAGATTTCAGGAGCAATTTGGAATGAAAATACAACTTGGAAGATTGGATATGCAAATTCATTTATATTTGTAAAAAGGTTTTCTCAGGTAATTGAAGTGTTAAACAGAGTAAAGACAACACTACTACTATGGATCCTTTGAAATTTATTTTTTCCTTAGACTTTTAAGAGCAATTCTGTATGAAAATATGACACGGAAATGCCACATTGATTATATTTGTAAAAAATACTTCTCCGATATTTGAGGTGTTAAGTAGAGAGAAAAAATATGTATTACCAGTGTGACTTCTAAATTCATAGAACATAACATAATTATCATGATCTTGCAATACTTGAATTATTATGCAGTAATAATATTAGTTTTTAGGCAGCACATTTATTCCAAAGTGTTTATATACTTAAAGACTGTGCAAAAAGGGTAACTATTAATTGTATCCCCCGGCAGTATGCCGGAGGATACTTTGGATTCAGCAGCGTTTCGCCGCCGCCGCCGCCGCCGCCGCCGCCGCCGCCGCGTCACATTCTTGTGTGCGCTCTACCGGTCGCATTTCTCGACGAATTTTTTTCAAACTTCCTGTGGACGTGTATCTTGGTAAAATCTGGACCCCTATAGTTTCTGGTGATGCTGCCCCCAGTGTTCCGTCTTTTATAGGGTAAAAGGCCATATTTTTTTGGATAGTTTGTGTGCGCTCTAGCGGTCACATTTCTCAACGGATTTTGTTCAAATTTTGTATGGAGGTGTCTCTTGGTAAAATCTGGAACCCTATAGATTTTGGTGATGCTGCCCCCAGTGTTCCGTCTTTTATAGGGTCAAAGGTCATATTTTGATAGATGTCTTGTGTGTACTCTTGTGTGCGCTCTGGCGGTCACATTTCTCAACGGATTTCGTTCAAATTTTGCATGAAGGTGTCTCTTGGTGGAATTTAAAAACCTATAGTGTTTGGTGATGCTGCCCCCAGTGTTCCGTCTTTTATAGGGTCAAAGGTCATACTTCAGGGCATGGCGTGAGTGCACTCTGCAGGCCACATTTCTCAACGGATTTTGTTCAAATTTTGTATGGAGATGTATCTTGGTATAATCTACACATGTTTAATTTTTGGTGATGCTGCCCTCATTGTTCCGTCCTTTATAGGGTCAAAGGTCATTTTTCCATTTCTTGCACTCTTACTTTTGCATTTCTCGACGGATTTCGTTCAAATTTTGCATGAAGGTGTCCCTTGGTGTAATCTAAAAATCTGTACTTTTTGGTGATGCTGCCACCAGTGTCCCGTCTTTTATAGGGTCAAAGGTCATACTTCAAGGGATGGCGTGAGTTCACTCTGCAGGCCACATTTCTTGATGGATTTCTTTCAAATTTTGTATGGAGATGTATCTTGGTATAATCTACACATGTTTAATTTTTGGTGATGCTGCCCTCATTGTTCCGTCCTTTATAGGGTCAAAGGTCATTTTTCCATTTCTTGCACTCTTACTTTTGCATTTCTCGACGGATTTCGTTCAAATTTTGCATGAAGGTGTCCCTTGGTGTAATCTAAAAATCTGTACTTTTTGGTGATGCTGCCACCAGTGTCCCGTCTTTTATAGGGTCAAAGGTCATACTTCAAGGGATGGCGTGAGTTCACTCTGCAGGCCACATTTCTTGATGGATTTCTTTCAAATTTTGTATGGAGATGTATCTTGGTATAATCTACACATCTTTACTGGTTGGTGTTGCTGCCCTCATTGTTCCGTCCTTTATAGGGTCAAAGCTCATTTGTCCCTTTTGTGCAATCTTACTTCTGCATTTGACGGATTTCATTCAAATTTTGTATGGAGATGTATCTTGGTATAATCTACACATATTTAATTTTTGGTGATGCTGCCCTCATTGTTCCGTCCTTTATAGGGTCAAAGGTCATTTTTCCATTTCTTGCACTCTTACTTCTGCATTTCTTGACGGATTTCGTTCAAATTTCGCATGAAGGTGTTTCTTGGTGTAATCTAAAAACCTATAGTTTTTGGTGATGCTGCCACCAGTGTTCCGTCTTTTATAGGGTCAAAGGTCATACTTCAGGGAATTGCGTGAGTGCACTCTGCAGGCCACATTTCTTGATGGATTTCTTTCAAATTCTGTATGGAGATGTATCTTGGTATAATCTACACATCTTTACTGTTTGGTAATGCTGCCCTCATTGTTTCGTCCTTTATAGGGTCAAAGCTCATTTGTCCCTTTTGTGCACTCTTACTTCTGCATTTCTTGACGGATTTCATTCAAATTTTGTATGGAGATGTATCTTGGTATAATCTACACATATTTAATTTTTGGTGATGCTGCCCTCATTGTTCCGTCCTTTATAGGGTTAAAGGTCATTTTTCCATTTCTTGCACTCTTACTTCTGCATTTCTTGACGGATTTCGTTCAAATTTTGCATGAAGGTGTCTCTTGGTGTAATCTAAAAACCTATAGTTTTTGGTGATGCTGCCACCAGTGTTCCGTCTTTTATAGGGTCAAAGGTCATACTTCAGGGCATGGCGTGAGTGCACTCTGCAGGCCACATTTCTTGATGGATTTCTTTCAAATTTTGTATGGAGATGTATCTTGGTATATCTCTCAACACATTTCTTTCAAATTTTATATGAAGATGTGTCTTAGTGAAACCTACACATCTAATTTCTACACCATCCTTTTGTTTGAGGGAGGGGATGGGGGAGGGTCTTTGTCCCTCCTTCAAATTCGCTGCCAGTGCCGGGGGATACATTTAGCATTGCGCGGCCCCAGCAATGCACATTTCTAGTTATTTGTTGAAGCTCATACACACAAAAAAAATAACTTTATGAAACCCAAATTATTCTAAATATTTATCATTATTTTTAGGTGAATTCTTTCTTGCCATATTTTTTTTTTTAATAGTGTTATTAGTCGTCTTGCAAGAAATCCATATAAGTTTGTACGTTTTTTTGTGTGTGTCATAAGTTCCCTAGAACTACGATTCGCTCTAATGGATCTATCATTTGGAATGCTTTACCTGACTAGCTAAATGTATTCCATTGTCATCTCTGAAACAATAACAAAGGGATGCTGAATAAATTAATTGAAGTTCATGCTGAAAATGTGCACTGAAGTTGAATTTCTCTCTTCTGCCTCTCCCGGGGGGGGGGGGGGGGGGGGGGGGGGCACTTCCATTACAAGGTGGACACCTTGCTCCTACATCTACTTTCAAAACATAGGCCTACCCTAAATAAGTATTTGCCCTTCGATCTCAGAATACCCTAAACTAGTATTCTGTTCCCCCACTCTAAAAGTATATCCTTTTTATACCCTTTTTGTTACATGTTTTTTCAATTCTGATACCCTTTGCACTGCACGCTTGTACATCACCCATCTGAGAAAAAACAACCCTTTTTTACAGTAGCCCCTAGAGCTTCCACCCCCCCCCCCCTTTTTTTTGCTGGTGATGGTGGGGTGGGGGAAGGCAAAAATAATATATATATATTACCTAAAATTAATGTGACATTCAGTACAAATTCTATCTGGAAATACTTTATCTCATCCATCTTCATTCCCAACAATTTTGGGACAAATTCTGTTAAGGATACAATTGAAATGAAATTATTCAACAATAGAGGGCGCTCTTCACATTGACATTTTTGACCGCTCTGGACATGCTTCATTGTCAACTTTGGATGGCCGTAACTTCCCTGCTGTTGGAGGAACTTCTATGTAATTTTCACATTGCATTGCATACATAGTCAGCATAATTTAGAACAAAAATGAGACCAATAGAATTTGTTTTCGTGCCATTTATAGATAGATTATTAATATGGTACAACACTATTTTTTTGAAAAAAATGGGAAATTTTATATTCTGATCCAAAAATTAATATAAAAATTGGTATAGACCCCTCCATAATTGATATGATCTTTTAGAGAATTTAATTCTCTGTAATTTGAGACCAAAACTGTGATGATTGAGCAATCCTATCAAATATTACATCACTTTTAGCAAAACCTGTTATTTTCACCATCCGTTACAATGGAAACAGATTTTTGACCACTATGGGACACTCTTTGACCTTTTAAAAATGCATTTTTGAATTCTACAGACAAAACTGGTCTAGGTAGGGTGGATTAAAAAAATATACTTTTCGGGTGCACGTAGACCCCTATCTTCGACTCAACTAACAGGGATAGCTGTCGGCCGCAGCATTTTATTCTTGGGCGCAAATCCTAGCTGGTCATACAGCCCCTGGCCTGAGGGCCTGACTATCGAAGTCCTCCTCCCTGAAGTGGTCACTGCAAACAGTACTGTGAGCGGAAGGGCCATCCCACTGAGCTAGCTCGCGTCAGCTTGATCCTTGAAATCCAAATTTTTCGAGTTGCATCATCTTTAGGAAAGATATGCACTCCTATCATGCCTATCCAAAATTCCCTGCACTGGATATATACACAGACAAGCGTCGTCCGCTAGCTAGATGTTCCCGATGGTACGTCACAGGTCACCTGACAAGGCACGTGACTGGGCCCTATTTTTCGAGGGGCGTGACAGACTAGCTGATAAACGTGCGATTTAGGCAATTTCAACGAAGCTTAGAGAAGTACACAGATCTTTTTAATAAAAAGTATATGCGATTTCTAGCAGTATTGACACAATACTTTGATATTATCATGAAATGTAATTCTAATTGACTCGCCCTTTAATATATATTCTAAAAACTGCAGCATTGAATTCAAAGTAAGAAAGTTTTAAAGAAATACATGTAGAACAAAGCTAGGAAAAATTTGATTTAATACAAGTTATAAAATACATGTAACTTCTATTCTATAGCCCGTATATAACTTCTCTGAGACTATAACATTAGATTTGTTTGTACATTTGTTGAAAAATATTTTGAATACCCTTTCCAGGGTTATGCAATATTGGAAGTAACATTGATTCATTTATTTTTTTATGATACACTATAATTTCCCATTTTGGGGCAGTAAGTAACAACATTGTTGCCCAGCAAACATTTATTAACTCGGGGGTCCGTGGCTATTCATAAGGACCGCTATTAAAAAAAAAAAAACGCTATTGATTTAACACGCGTTATGAACAGTAAGCAAATAATTACCATTGGTGAAGGTAATGGGACAAACTATCACTTCCGATGCGAGCTGGATGTAGCTATCTTTCTGAAGTGAAGCTAAGGAAAGATAGCGTATACATTCAGCTCGCCGAGGAACTGATAGTACATCTCATCGCCTGAAACCAAAAGGTGATTATTTGCTTTATATTCCACATCTGAAAAAATTAACTGTTACGAGAAAGACAATTATTGTCTACTTCTCGAAAAAGAAATTTAGTCCCAAATTCACTAGAGAAGTTTAAACCATTACATAAACCCCCTCCTGGGTGCGCACATGTGTTGGGCAATGTGCGCTTATAAAAGCTTATTTTAGTACGCTTAAGGAGCTATTCGTGAAGGTAACACACTTTTAATTCCGACTATTCATAAATGTCACACACTTTCATTTCGCGCGTACCCAAAATATTGATAACGCATTGTGACTGTATATGTACTGAAGAGATCAGCGAAACACATACTATCTTCGTCAAGTCACAAACTTTTCCTCTCGGGTGATATTGATGGGGAAAACTATTTTTTATCACGTGATTATCTTTTGACCAATCTAACAGCAAGATTCTTAGTATGTGGAATATATGAATATAAATAGTGGTCCTTATGAATGGAGGTCCTTATGAATAGCAAGGTAATTTGTATATGGTTTGCTTGCTATTTAGAAGGACTGCTATTCATACAAAAGTACAAAACCACTATTTATTTAGTCAGGCATTATGGATAGCGGTCCTTATGAATAGCAGTCCTTATGACTAGCGAGGTTACCCCATTGACTCAAATACAAAACAAGATTATACCGCATGAAGTGATGACTACATGATCCTGAGTTAATATCAATACCAATTTGGTGAAAAGAGGATATCAGTCAAACTTAAATAGAGTACAATCACACACATTCAAATTAGATTTTATAATCATTTCATAATGGCAATGCCCTGAGTTCATGCACAAATTGTGCAACAAAGGGAAAACTAAACGTATACATGTACATGTACAATATGTAAACCCACGGGGTGAAATGAGGATCGTAAATAATGAACATTTAAAATACATGTATACATTTATTGTTATTTCTAACAATCGAGAGAAAGAAAAAAAGAAGTGAGAGAGAGAGAAAGAAAAAAAGAAGCGAGAGAGATAGAGAGAGAGAGGGACAAAGGAGAAGAAAGAAAAGAAAGAGGGAGACGAGACTTACATGAAAAGGAGGATATGGAAAAAGAAAAAAAATCACTGAAAGAAATGGTTAAACAGGGAGGTAAAATATAATAGACTTGATAAAACACAGGTAAGGAAGAGAGAAAAAAAGAAAAATATATGACAAGGATGTGCAATGACCATCGAGAGGAAGAAATAAAGATATGAGCAAGATATCAAATTTAAAATGATAAAAATAAAACAGAGATAAGAAGAATGATAATAGAAATTAATATTAGCAGTGACAACTTCTTTCTCCGAACGATGTTCACGGTACTTTTTTGTAGAGAACACTCAAGTGAGGTGTCAGTTCTGGTGTTTTGACCGTTGCCATAGATACACTCTGCTCTAGGGTAGATTCGTCAATCAGCTTAAATATCCTAGCAACCTGAAGTTAAGGATAAGCAACAAGACTTTTCAGAAATTTTCTTTATCTCCACATCCCTTCCTCACAATGGCTCCCATCAACTTTATTTTAATAAAATATTTCTCTTTTGATCTTCTCCATTCTGCAAATGCATTCATTTCCATTCCCTCTTCTCCTTCCATTGCCGTTATTCATTTCTGTATCCCATGACACAGAAACAGATAATTATGCATAGGCATCTTTGCCATGTGCCCTTGTTTCACCCCCACTTGCCATTATTTTAGAAGATGGTTTTTATTTTTCCGCAACAGGTATAAGCCAGTTCGTAATCAGCTCATGGTACAAATGACCCTGAAATGACCCCATGGAGGTTTAACTTGGTGATTTCACTCTCTTGGACATACCTTGGTAGTGAAGGGTAGCGTGGAGCTATATTCTTTTACTCGTAAGAAGGTTTTCATTTTATTGCGAATGCTTTTTATTTAGGCAATTTATAATGACATGTGTGAACAAGGATTAAGGTGGTGATCTTAAACATTTTTGGACCTACCATTGTAGTGATCGGTAGAGTAGTATATGACATGTGGTGCAACCCAGTAGACTCTAGATGAAGTTCTGTGCCATTGACCTTCCCTTCTTCTATCTCCACGATACCTACAGTGATATCAATGAAAGGAGTGTTTAACAATACTACAAACATATATCTTCTGACAGAGACTAAATCACTAGCTCCCTGCACCCCCCCCCCCCCCCCCCTCAATCTGATATCAGATTATAGGAAGATGGAGCATAAAATCTGTGTTTTTGTATATAAAGCGGGCAATATATGTGGGACACACAAACACAAATTTTTGTATAACTATATACAGGATATATATATATATATATATATATATATATATATATATATATGTTAAGAAATTTCTTCTAACACCCGGGGGAAAATTTTAGCCTTTGCCATTGGTTTCTGTACAAAATTCAAAGTTTCTGGAGGGGGGGGGGGGGGGGGGTGGACGCGTCCCCCATCCCCCCGGGATCGCCGCATATGTATATACATGTACATATATATATATATATATCGTACTTAAGGTATTCCAGATTTGATATTGCTGGGGGGGGTGCCCCCTGTGCAATTTGCAGTTGTGTTAGTACTATTACAGTTGATTCAACTACTCATATATTGTGTATGTGAATAAAATCTTATTGATTTTAACCTATTTTTTCATATCAACCCATGATAAAACTTACCAATGTTCATAGCTACCATAAAGGCAACATGATTTGTTCCAATGTCAACTCTCAGAAACCCACTCTCTCTGTGCTTTGGCTCATTTTCAGGTGTGTAGGCACCGGATCTGGTGAAGGAAAAATATGGCATCAGATACAGGTATTTCTGATGATTCTAGGGCAACTTCCCCCTGGACTACCATACTGGAAGCATCTTCATGTACCCTTCTAATGACAGTTACTTTTTGATACCTACCCCTGTCCATATCTCTGAAACAAAACAAAAATAAACCCCCTTTGTAACACTCCAACCCGACAACTGCTCCTAATCATGAGGGGAGGGGTGTATCAACAGGCAGTTATTAGGGGATAGTTTTTGAGGCGACGGTTCCATGAACTCCAAGAGCATCCATTCTTTTAACATTTCATGGAGGCTTACTTTTGCTGTTACTTAATATTGTCAAATATATTTTTTCTTACCTGAAATTCAGGAAGGGCTGTCCAACATGAGTGAACTCCAACGTCTCTTTATAATCAAATGGTTTGATGGTTGGAAAGAATCCCTTGGCTGTCTCTGATTGCCATGTTCCTAGTAGCCAAGAGAGCTGCTGCACTGCTTCATGAAGAGGAGCTAGGGAAAAGAAGTACATGTATGTCAAACTTCAATAGGATGCAAGCAAGATCAAGTCTCTTTGTAATCAAATCGTTTAATGTGGAGAAAATCCTGTAGCCATCTCAGAGGTATGTGTCTTGGTCCTAGGGAATAGAATTACATCATTACATGTATGTCAAACTTCAGGTTCAATATGATTTAAATGTGATGAAATGCTGCTTCCATGGCATTTATCATGTATTATATACATATCTGAAAGCATCAATTAAAAATATAGTGTTCTACATTGTTTTTTAATTTCTTCTCCAAATGATACTGAATTGTTATTAATCATAATTATCTGGACTACCCCCTGGATCACCCTAACGAAAATGTTTAGGATAATTAACTCTCAGTCAACATATGAATGACTCCAGAGAGAGTACTAGTTACCCCTTCACAACTATCTGTGGACAATCATGCCCTTTAAAAAGCTTTACCATGCCCCAATAACCATACAGACTAATTTTCCTAGGAAGTTGTCCATGGTAAGTCTATATATATAGCAAACAGGGTAGTTGGCGGGGGTTTTTATTGTGGGGGGGGGGGGGAGTAATTGTCCTAGAGCAGCCTAAGGGTTACTAGGCTAATAGTTGAGGGGTAGAATCACTTTACATAATTTATAGGAATAATGTATACCTGTTCCATGATGCCTTATATGAGAGAGGGTTCCAGGGATTTGTCTGAGAAATTTTGCTCCTGCAAGATACGAGAGAAAAAAATCATGAAAAACAAGATTTCTAGTTTTTAATGCCCATCAATCTGGCCTGTTTTTCTTTCTTTTCCTTTAAAAATTATTATTATCCTGTCCCACTTTGCCTCTTTTTCCTTTTCCTTTTCTTTTCCTTGTGTGTGTGTGTGGGGGGGGGGGGGGATTTGCATAGATCTAAATCTTTCATTTAATTGACAAAAAATATCTATTTGGCCATGTGTTATTTGGGCGATCCTCAGCCTATAGTTGTATTTCTAGACGGAAAATGATCTGTCTGGTTGCATTTTGGAGTTCTTTAATTTTGGATTTATCATCTCCTGCAGTCATTGGCATGCTTGGGCCTGGGGATGAAGTAAATAAAGATGATAATTCACCCATACAATCAATCTCACATATAACTGTTCACTGCATGCACATGTACAACACAGTGACCGCGCATAAAATCAACAGAGCTGTGCTGGGAGGCCGGGAGGCAGCCGGCAGACATGAGACATCATGTTTCAATCGCACTTCGCAGCCAGGCGTTCAATAACTTAGCTAGGCATCCTTCCATTCTGCATAAAACATACCTACGCCTAAACTTACCAGTCCCAAACATGATCAATATCTAGTTTACTCTGCATTTACAAGTGAAGTGGTTCCAAAGTGAAGCTAAATGAAGTTCATTCATTTCTTCGTTGCCTTTTACTATGTACTGGATCTAGACCACGTCCTGATCAGCCGGCTGTAGACGACAGACTGAACGCGAAGCACACACCCACTTCTCGACTTCCGAGGTGAGTACGCAAACAAAGCGCATCCGGTACGGTTCAAAACTGAAAACGAAAACTTAACATAGAAGATATATTTGCATTTATTTTTTAGGATATTCCCAATTTCTGAGATACCCTTGTTGCCCTTTATTCGACTGTGAATCGTCGAAGCATCACACTTTATATCAGGACAAATGGACAGCTAGATTGAATTATTATTTTTCATTACACACTGTGTATTTTGCTTTTGGGGGATTTCCCTTGTCTATTTGCGCGTACGTGCGCGTACGTGCGCGTGCGTTTCCTTCCGGTTTCCGGTCGTAAACAAACAACACGTGTGAGACATAGGGTGTGAGATGGATAAGAGTCGACAAGCTGGAAAATTAAATTGCTGTGCGCAGGGTATCTCTAACTTTACACGGCTTCTGGTCTGGCTCGTCATAGGTCTGGCTATAGGACTAGGTGCCGGTGAAGTTACTCATATTTGGGCATTCATGTACGGGACCGTCTGAGGTAATTAGACACTAGCAGCACTGCCACTAAACATGAAGCATATCTACAAGGATCCAGTTTATTTTTGATGGAACATATTTTAAAAACTTGTATAATGTAGACTCTGAATGACAGTCATGCAAAATAATGATAATAATTTAATATTGGCTTTTGAACTAAATTACAATCTTTTGGCTTTTTTTGCATTTCACTTCATCTTTTGGTTTGCTTTACCTTTTTTTAGGCTTTACTATTTTTAGTCTGCTTGGGCAGCTGTAGTGTGGAGATTGTAATTGGTATATGTTTCTGTGTTTAATTTTTAAATCTCTTTCTTGTCATGCACATGCATCTCCAAATTATTATTCAGTTATTTACAAATTACAGCTCTCATGGCTACAGCTACTGCCTACATGCACCCCCACAAATTTGTTGATGACTGTAGATTTTGTCTTTCGGAGGATTCAACATGGACATCCTAGAGAGGATCTACCCGAGAGTTTCTCATCTGGAAGATTTCCTGAAAGATCTGAATGGGTGTCCACCTCTCACCAGCTCCAAAGACAAAGCTGGGTAAGGAATTAAGAACATGTCCTTAGACTTAGGGTGTAGCATGAAGACATTTAGGTTTGTTAAAGGGCTATCCAATCTTGGTAAGAAGATGATTTGTGTGAAAGCAGAAAAACAAGAAAAACAGGATGGTGAAAGTTTAAAAGAAATCGGACAAGGACTAAGAAAGTTATGGATGTTTGAAAAATGAGATCACTACATCTATGCGAATCTCAAATTGGCAATTTGGTGAGTCGATTGTGACATTTTTGTGGACAACTCTCCCGTTTGTCTTACACAAATATATCATTACTTTGCGGTTTTCTTCTAGGGCATTTACCCTCGGGGCAGTACTCGAAATATATTGGAGATAGCATATTTTTATAGGTCCTCATGAAAGAAAAAGATCATACTGGGTAATACATTTTGAAGAAAGTGACATTTTAGTCATTTTGTGTGTTGGAGCGAATGGGGGAGTTGTCCACAGCTATTTCACAGTGACATTTCCTATTTGGCCAATTTGAAATTCCCATATTTACAATGTATAGTGACTACAACTTTCAAAAATTCATAACTTTCTTACTGCTTGTCCGATTTCGTTCAAACTTTCACCAATCTGCTTCTCTGATTTTTCCTCTTTCTTTGAAAGCAACTTGCTATCAAGGTTGGATTTCCCTTTAACCTCATCAGTATTTGGAATGCATCATGACAGGAAATGAAAAGATCTTCAACCAGTTCTTAGGTAGGTAAAACAAAATTTGAATTCTGGGAAGGCCAAAATGTATTGTATGTATACACTTTTCTTGAACCATGTATACATGTGAAATATTAACAGGTAGACAGGTAGTTACTACATTAAAGTGTACCAATCGCCTAGTAAAAATGATTTGTGTACAGCTAGAATGTATAAAATCAACCTCAAAATACTTTTCCTGGCCTTCTACGCGTGTGTTGACTAGTCTCGCCACAAGTCGCTGTAATTTTTATGGGAGTGTATTTCAACTTGCTAAATCTCTTCATAGAATAAACATTTACATGGAGCCCCAAAAATACAGAGCAGAATATGTGTTAGTGATTGGTACATTTTAAGCCTATGAGAATAAGAGAATTCCATAGTCAACAGGTTGAATTTCACAGCTCTTCGTTATAAAATGAGCAAATTATCAATGTTTTATAGTATTCCGCAGCTGTGTTAATGGATTTTAGAAAATTTACATTGCAGTAATTAAGAGATTTGATCAAGGAATATGTCAGTAACTTACATTTAAAGTCACTGGTGACCACTGGTCTATTTCTGAGAATTTCTGACAGCTAGCATTTGTGAAGAATATCTGATGTATTTTTTTCTTCAAAACCTTAATTAGTCTATATTATGGAGGACATTGTTTTGACTATAGCAATCTAAAATCATTTAGTGGTAGTGTAAATAGTTTCAAATGTTTGAAGAAGATTTTATTATATTAATTTTGCTTGTTATTTCTCTGTTTCCATGTAGATACAAAACTTTTCTCCATTGACACTGATATCCCATCCATAAACAAAATAGTAATGGAAGATGTTGTTTTGATCTTTGATCAAGTGTCAAATGAAAGTAATTTAAATGAATTCAACAAGTCTTTATAATATCCTTTTCATGATTTCTCTTTCCATCCATGAAGATACAAAGCCTTTTTGCAGTCGACACTTGTCGGTATCCCATCATGCCATAGTAACTATCAAGGTCCGTTGGACTATAAACAGTATTCTGACCAGATGGAGGTTATTGACAGAGTGATGTTGGTAAGTGCCTAAGTGGACAATTTTTCTCTCTCTCTCTCTCTCTCTTTCTCTCTCTCTTTGACCCCTGTTACACATGCTTCGGATTTCAAAGGCAACCCTGGACCCGGCTACACACCTGCAATTTGAAGCCGCCTCGAGACCATTAAAACCCTTGTTACACATACCTTGGGCCCGCAATTTTGTGTCTACACATAGGCCGGCTTCACGTCGCCTTTTCACGAGCTGACGTTGAGGCGCACTCCATGTAAAAATTTTCGCGCGGTTCGCACACTCGCACTGCAGGTGCTGTACTATCTCATCGACATCGCGAACGGTCCGCGCATGCACAGCTCTTACAGGTTACTTAACTTCCGCTTAAAAGCCGGCGCCGAGTCCACTTTGGTGTTAACACATACTGATTGCGGGACTGAGTCCGGCATGAGGCCGGCCTCAAACCACATCCAGAGGTGGACTGGGATGGAGGCGGCTTCGAGGCGGCTTCAGTCCGGCTTTTAAAAAAAGTTGATGTTACACATATACCCTCAGTCCACTTTCAGAGGTATGTGTAACAGGGGTCTTTCTCTCTCTCTCTCTCTCTCCCTCCCTCTCTCTCTCTCTCCCTCCCTCTCACTTTCGATGCCTTATATTTATAGACTTTCAGCCATTTAAGCTAGTAAAATCCATCAGAAATCATGGATGGAATGGAAATATTTTAATCTTGCTATATAATCAGCAAGAAGATGATGATGATGATGATGATGATAATGATGATGGTGATGATGATAATGATGATGACAATGTTGATTTTGACTTGAATAATGATTGATGTCACTGATAATGGTGATGGTGGTATTAGTCTTGAGCACATAAAAAACAGATATTTCCCTTAGAAATAAAAATTATATAACCCAAAAGGGTGAGAGAAGGCAGACCATATAATGCCTCCTTGATTAATCATTTGACTCATTTTATTCTTCTTTTGTCTTTATTTGCAGAGACTCCAGCGCCAAGGAAAAAGAGGGAAGAATGTCCTACTCAATGGGTTTAATTCTGTGAGTAAAATTAAGTGAACATTTTCTGTTCATTCATGGAAATAGATGACAATGATCTTCAATCAAAATTAGACCCCGTTTACACAGAGACTGAAGTCGACTTTAGTTGAATTTGAACTCGAGTTCATTTGTGTGTAAACAGGGTAGTCGCAATTAGAACTCGAGTTCAAAACTCGAATTCGAATGATGACCTAGAGCAACATTTATCGAATTCAAACTCGACTTTTATCGAATTTAAATTCGCTATTTGCTGTGTGAATGGACACGTAATTGAAAGTCGACTAGCAAATATCCAGCCAGTGACCCCGTCATACGTCACTTCCGGTATTGCTAAGCAAAACATCAGTAAATAAGCGTCATCCAACAAGTGAACCACAACGCACGAACGATCCTGCAAAACCCGCCGAAGTCACCAGGACAATTCAGACAATACATCCAAATCAATAGAAAAAGCTGGCTATTTGAGCAATTTAGCTACAAGCAAATCTTTAAAATAAAATTTTATCCATTACGGCAGGTTTGTGGGAGCGGGTCACATATCGATTCTGACCCATGTACAAAAGGTAAATGTGTGAAAAACTGACATGGAGGCTTAACAGAGTTGTCAAGTTTATAGGTTTATTCAGGCAAAGATATTGGAAAATTACACTATGAATGAAGCATTGCGTTGCACTGAGCTCAAACTATTTTAATGTTAAACAATATTTAACCAGTAAATCACTGAGGTATCTTGTAAATTCTACCTTTTGCAGTCTTTCGCCCCCCCCCCCCTCCCCCCCCCCAAAAAAAAGAAGCGGCTGGATTGAAGAGAAAAATCTTCCCGCCATCTTCTTAAACGGTCTGCTCGACGAGCAGATCTGACACGTTGCTGTCGCATATAATTATTGATCAGGATATTCCTATTCCGACGTAAAATCATACGAAACCAGATCAAAATGACTGCGCTTACAATACTCGCCACCGCCATTTTGAACTCACTCGTGGGGTTTTCACAAATTTAACCCGGAAGTTGATAATCACGATATTCCCACCAAGCGAGGGCGTAATCAAGTCGAATTCACTTTCCTTCTGAATTCGAGTTCGTCCAACGCTTTGTGTTAACAGCCCACCGAAAAATAATTTATGCTAATCCAAGGTCGCAATTGAATTCGCTGTCGAATTTGAACTCGAGTTCACTCTGTGTAAACGTGGTCATAGTTTCAAAATAAAACTAAAATCTTCAGTAAGGGTATTCAAAGTAATCAACAAATATTTGATGACATTTGCTGCATGAAGAATTCTGCTGCAATCATAATTTATTATGTAAAGGAGAATAGCAGAGGAAGTGTAGATTCGTAGTTGGGTCATTTCATCAGGTTGGGACACATTTGTGTGACATGGCTTGTATCATTAAAATTATCAGCAGGTTTTCTTGTTTTTATTTCATAAAATATTCATATCCGAGTATTTAAATATTTTAAGTTGTTTTCAGTCAGGAAAGTTAAGCTATCACAAAGATATGATTAAAAGTGTCGCCTCTGACGTAACATTGACGCGGTGTCAGTGTTACGTCATGAAAAACAAATTTCCTTTGTTTTTCTGGAATGTAACCAACAGTTAGGGACATATTAAGTATAAATATTTACAATACATGCTTCGACAACAGATGAAACCTTTATCCTTCATAATTGATATCATAATATGGTGGAAAACTTGTTTCAAACAAAATTTGAATGCTGACGTAACACTGACACAGTGTCAATGTTACGTCAGCACACACATGCTGATTAGTATGTAATTTGTGGTCCAGTCACAGGATTATCCATCAAACTTAAGTGGTTTTCAGGTAGAATCCTCTCTCTTCTACATAATTAATATGTTTAAATTCCAGGGGTTTATGTGGATTTTCTAAAATAAAACAATCTCTGACTTAACATTTTAGACTTTGTGGTGTGACATGAAAAATCTAAACGATGTAGATGAAAATATTTTTATTTTGTTTCGCATGATTTAGAAACATTTTGTATGTGTTGTCTTGAGGATACATCTGGACAGAAAAAAAAAGTAATTTCTCCAGAAATTGGGGTACACAAAGAGCAGAAAGATGAGAAAAGTATAAAATGAGAGTGATGACGTAACATGACACCACAATAGTAACAAATTTGCTATTTCTCTTGTACAAAGATGCTGGATATCATCAAAGCAGGTGTTTTAGATAGAGTGTTCATATTGAGTCAGATAAGCTAGGTTTAAGTTGTTAGTTATAGGAAAAACAAAGAGAAACTTGACAAGCCAAAATTCTGATGTAACATTGACACCATGTCAATGTTACGTCAGATTTATAGGTTTTTAAGGTATTTTTAAAATAAATCATGTGTACACATGGAGAGAAACATATGAAATGATTGATTACCCTAATCTTACATAAGGTAACTGCATTGATTCTACTGATATTTTCAATGATACAAGCTTTTTCATCCAAAATTTTCAAGCGTGTCCCAACCTGGTGAAATTACCCAGTTCCGAATCTACGAGGCATAGCCGAGTAGATTGGGAGTGGCGAATCTGCACTTCCAAGGCTATTCTCTGACTTAAACCATTGCGTACATTCGTAAAAATAATCTACACTTTATTGAATAGATTGACGTCATAGCAATGGTTAAATGCAAGAGATCATACAATATTTAACAATTGAGAAATAAACAAAATTGCAAATCTTTATGAATATGAATGAAATATGAAAAATGTTGTTTTTATGAATTCACAGTGGAGGTCCGAAGATGAATTTGCAGGGATCCCTTCTTCAATAAATGTACCAAACAACAACAGTAACCAGCTTAGGATACCATACTGGAGAAAGCTGCTGAGCAGGTAACCAAAATGTATTATTTTCTGGTTTAAAATTTTCCTTTTCATTATCATTATATGTCACCTTCATCATTTCAACCATCATCATCACCACCATCATCATCATCATCATCATCATCATCATCATCATCATCAAACATTATCATTATTATCATCATTATTATCATCATCATCGTCATCACCATCGTCATCATCACCATCATCATCATCATCACCATCATCATCACCATCATCATCACCATCATCATCACCATCATCATCACCATCATCATCACCATCATCATCACTATCATCATCACCATCATCATCACCATCATCATCTTCATCACCACCAGAATCATCATCATCATCATTATTATAATTCTTATGATTACCATTATTATTATGATGGGCATCATTACATTATGAAATGAAGATAGTCAGTATCATGTGCATCTTCATCTTCATCATCATCATCATCATCATCATCATTATCATCATCATCATATTCATCATAATTACCATTTTCCTCATCAGATTTATTATTATCACCCTTATAATTTACAGTATTATCCTTCTCCATTTTTTTAATCACCATTAAGTAATAAGCCTGATCATCCTAATCTAATTTTCTTCTTCATCACTTGTTGTGAAGTTGAAGATTTCATTGCCACTCTTTTCTTTTGCTGATTTTCAGGATTGGAGATGAGTTGACGATGCATATTCTGGAGAATCTGTCTATTTTCACTTCAGCACCACCATCCTGCTATATTCAGCTTACAGGTGAGATATGTTGCGAGGTATTCTTGAAAACAGGTGGCTCCACTTAGGCCGACCGTGGACTATATAATCGGTCTGCAATCCGCTTTTGAAAGAAAATGTTAGAGCATTTGATATAAACATTTAAACAAGTGAAATATTTTTTATTGAGGTTCTGAATAGTCGTATAAGTAGTAAAATTAAAAAAAACACTGCCTATTGTGAGCTTTCTAGTTGAAAGAAAGGCTAAATTGCTTCCAAATCATGGTGAAGTCAGTGCAGTCCTGGAGTTGTCTACGATTTGAAGCTGATTTGGATTTTATTCTGATTGGCATCAAATGCCTATCTTTACTATTCATATTATGGTTCAGAATCTGAATCAGGAAGACTTCATTTGTTTAAATATCCATATTTAATGCTATTGCAATTTATGTCCAAAATCGGATTATATATTGTGTGATTGGCTTTCACCTACTAATCTATAGGGCACCAAGCATCAGTCTCCATTCTGTCAAACTGTATTGTGAATATCAGTGTTGGGTCCAAGACCAGAGGGTCCGAGATCAAAATCAAGATCAGACAGTCCGAGATCCAGATCCGGATCAAGACCCGCAGCTGAAGATCGAGATTAGAACATCTGAGATCAAGATCAGATATGTCTGAGATCAAGATCAAGATCGAGGTTACTGATGCAGATCTCGAGACTGGTCTCGAGATCAAGATCGATCTCGAGGTACCCAACACTGAGTCGTGTTTTCGCCGATTGGTGAACGATTTTAAAAGCTTTTTTGTTTGATAATTTACATAATAAAAATGTTGATCTCCAGCATCTTGAGCGAAATTCCAAGAACAGAAGCTCCGAGATCAAGATCAAGATCAAGACCAACACCTTTGAGATCAAGAACAAGATCGGGGTTACTGATGCCGATCTCGACTTGAGACTGGTCTCTAGATCAAGATCGATCTCGAGGCACCCAACACTGGTGAATATCATATATACCAGTTAGTGTCAGATATCCAGAGATTTCTCAGTAGTGGAGAGAGAAAAGGCAGGGCTTGGTTGTGGTAGGGTGTGAAGTGTTGTTTCATATGATGATACCTTTAACCCGTTGATTACTGGCTTCTCTCATTTCTCATAGGCTTGATAATTCTTGCACACAGGAGCCTCCTGGTCCTTGTAGGTAATGGGTTAATTGTTTGTAGAAAATAAGAAAGTAATATATCTTTATTGTATCCCCCGGCAGTATGCCGGAGGATACTTTGGATTCAGCAGCGTTTCGCCGCCGCCGCCGCGTCACATTCTTGTGTGCGCTCTAGCGGTCAGACTTTCAGACTTCCTGTGGACGTGTATCTTGGTAAAATCTGGACCCCTATAGTTTCTGATGATGCTGCCCCCAGTGTTCCGTCTTTTATAGGGTAAAAGGCCATATTTTTGGGGATAGTTTGTGTGCGCTCTAGCGGTCACATTTCTCAACGGATTTTGTTCAAATTTTGCATGAAGGTGTCTCTTGGTGTTATTTAAAAACCTATAGTGTTTGGTGATGCTGCCACCAGTGTTCCGTCTTTTATAGGGTCAAAGGTCATACTTCAGGGCATGGCGTGAGTGCACTCTGCAGGCCACATTTCTCAACGGATTTTGTTCAAATTTTGTATGGAGATGTATCTTGGTATAATCTACACATGTTTAATTTTTGGTGATGCTGCCCTCATTGTTCCGTCCTTTATAGGGTCAAAGGTCATTTTTCCATTTCTAGTACTCTTACTTCTGCATTTCTTGACGGATTTCATTCAAATTTTGTATGGAGATGTATCTTGGTATAATCTACACATATTTAATTTTTGGTGATGCTGCCCTCATTGTTCCGTCCTTTATATAGGGTCAAAGGTCATTTTTCCATTTCTTGCACTTTTACTTCTGCATTTCTTGACGGATTTCGTTCAAATTTTGCATGAAGGTGTCTCTTGGTGTAATCTAAAAACCTATAGTTTTTGGTGATGCTGCCACCAGTGTTCCGTCTTTTATAGGGTCAAAGGTCATACTTCAGGGCATGGCGTGAGTGCACTCTGCAGGCCACATTTCTTGATGGATTTCTTTCAAATTTTGTATGGAGATGTATCTTGGTATAATCTACACATCTTTACTGTTTGGTGATGCTGCCCTCATTGTTCCGTCCTTTATAGGGTCAAAGGTCATTTTTCCATTTCTTGCACTCTTACTTCTGCATTTCTTGACGGATTTCGTTCAAATTTTGCATGAAGGTGACTCCTGGTGTAATCTAAAAACCTATAGTTTTTGGTGATGCTGCCACCAGTGTTCTGTCTTTTATAGGGTCAAAGGTCATACTTCAGGGCATGGCGTGAGTGCACTCTGCAGGCCACATTTCTTGATGGATTTCTTTCAAATTTTGTATGGAGATGTATCTTGGTATATCTCTCAACACATTTCTTTCAAATTTTATATGAAGATGTGTCTTAGTGAAACCTACACATCTAATTTCTACACCATCCTTTTGTTTGAGGGAGGGGATGGGGGAGGGTCTTTGTCCCTCCTTCAAATTGCTGCCAGTGCCGGGGGATACATTTAGCATTGCGCGGCCCCAGCAATGCACATTTCTAGTTTATCTTTGTATTAACATAGTTTTGATTAAATTTGAATGGCTAGCTACATTGGATAAAGAAACACTTCACTTGATCCACATTGTTGTAATTAAATAAGTTTACTCCAGTGAAGCTGGAAGCCATTCAAATTTGATACTACTATGCATCTAATATCACTTTCGACATTAAGTGTAAATAACTAGCCTTTGACCCATTGTCTACAGGTGATCCCTGGATTAACCCTACTGGAATTAGAATATTCAGTAGTCAATGGATTTTGTCCACATGGGTTCCAAAGTAAGGTTGATGATTTTTTTTATAGGCACCCCTGTGAGTATGTTGCTATCCACTTTACCACCAAACACACCAAGCCCTACCAAAAGATACACAATTCAGGACAGGTCTAAGCAGCTGAGAAAGAATTGCCAATTTGAGGATGCTGATAAAGGAGAAAAGGTTGATCAGAACAATCAACCTACGGCTTCTCAGTGCAATATTGAAGGGAAGAAAGTGAAACGAAAGAAGAAAAAGGAGGAGGATGAAGGAGATGTTGAGAGAGGTACCAATGTCATCAAAGTCAGAAAAAGAGGTGAGTATTTTTTAATGAACCTTCATCGTATGATCAATTGACAGTGATGACAATTTCTAAAGATCTTTTTCAGTGCTTGTAAAATTGACTCCATGCATTTTCTCATTTAACAGTTCAGTTCAGTTCAGTTTATTTCATTCAGTAAAATTCACAACAACAGAATGCATAGTAACATAAACAAAATGATACAAATATTAATATTACTGAATTGGGCAGCAGCCAGGAAGGAAAATGTCATCCTTATATGAGGCCGACCCTATCATTTAAACTTTCCCATGCCCCAAATATATTAGTAATCATGTTGGCTTTATGATCTGTCTTCATAGGTAACTTTGTTAAAAGTCTAACTGTTTCTTTTTTTTGGAAGAAAAAACTTCCAAAGCTGTTAATAGGACAAACATGATTACAATATTCAGTTTCTTATGAAGGATGGCACGGAAGGGGATGAAGTTTGTTAGGATGTATAAGTAGAGATGTAGAAAAAGAATTATTAATTTTACTTTGTAAGCATTAGGTCCAATGTTTGTTTTATGAAATCTCCATCAAATTATAATACTTTATGGGACTGGTTTTAACAAACTGTCATTATTATGATACTTTTATGACATTCCAATCATGCATTAATAGTTCAAATAATTCACTCTTGTTTTTGTTAATAATATTCCAGAGCAGGGTACCTGTCAAAGAAGCCTGCCAGAACAAAGGAAAGAGACTGAGAACAGTAGAGGGAGCAATAAAGATCCAAAAGTTCAAGATAGCATGATAAAAGGATTAGAGAGGAGCTACTACATTCTGAATGCTTGCTATTCAAGGACAGTAGGGCGGACATGGCTGAAATCTGGTGAATTTTTTTTTTAAAAATCTCATTATTGATAATCAACCCCTTTACAAATATCAGTTCATAAATGATGATCATGAAAGAACTCACTAGTCTGATCTTGAGTTTTAGGCCTAAATTCTTTGTTTCATTGCTAACTTTGATTGCATGACATTTGCACTGTTGAAAACTGTTCTGTTGACAAATGCTCCAAAGTCTAATTCAAACCTGCTCCCAATAGTTTGCCTGACCCTCTAATATTAACCCTAATACCACAGACCGACGCCAGACTGACTACAGAGTCCGAACAAAAAATCGTACTGCCACCAATGGCCAAGAATCAGTCTGTGTGGAGTCGGTGTGGGTTTGGTTTAGCGGTGTGAATGTTGTATAACCCTATCCTAGAACCTTCTCACCACCCAAGCCCTAAACGTTCATCATTATGATTAATGATCAGATATCATTCTCTGTTCAACGACGATTCAGATCTAATTTCTAAGCTGCCTGCCTCAAACAGTGGTGCCCAAAGGCTGACCCAACACATTTTCAAATTGCCCGAGAATGGTGCGGCAACTCCTGTAAAATCTGAGAAGACCGCAAGTCATGATGGGAAGGGTAAACCTGAAGATGGCGTACAAGTGGAGAACAACGGCAGAAAAAGGAAAAAGGTGAATAGGAACAACGAATCATAAACGTGTTTCTTCTTAATTTGTCTCGCCCATATATTCACACATGTAAGTATATTCCTATACCCTAATGTTCTCTTGCCCCTATGCTCTAATAGAAAACACAATACACGCTACAAGATTAATGTAAATATGTCTTATATTTCACTCATTCAAAAAAAAACTAAATGTGTACATGCAGTTCAAATACTGAAATTGAACTTTAAGCCTAATTTGATCTCTTTGAACAGCCGCAGCGCACCTGTCGTCGCCTGATAAAGGTTCAAGCACTGCTCAAGAATTTCATCATCCAACACAGGTGAGCAAATTTGCACCTTTGATTTAAAAAACGAAAGTCCAATGTAATTATATATTGATATATCATTCTTGTTGTAACCTGATGCTGATCAAGCAGTCAAAGTTATGTATGTACTTTGAAGTACTGTACTTTCTCAAAGAAAAGGCATTCCAAGTGTAAGGTTAGAAAATATTTGTGTCTTTGATGTTGGCACGATAGTCTAGTCTATCAGTGCATTAAGCCATTAAACATTTAGAACTGTACAATAGAGTACCGAAGTGATGACGTCATAAAAAGCTATTTTTTCATTTTGACATTTTTTATACCATATCTCAAAGGAACATAGTGAAAAACATCCAGAGCCCAAATTTTATGCCAATTGGCTCCTTGGGCCCCGAGATATGGCCGCATGAATACCTCCTTAGCCCCATTGAAGTCAGTGTTAAATTGGCCTGGTTCTAAACTGGTAAGAACCAGGCCAATTTACACTGACTTCAATGGGGCTAATTAGATATTCATATAGCCATAACTTGGGCCACCATGAACTGATTCATGTCAAATTTGATGTGTGAACGTTTTCCATCATGCTCTACCTAAATACGGTCATAAAAACACTGAAATACAAAAATCAAAATTTGATGACGTCACGCATCGGTACTCTATAGTGAGTGACAAATCAGTGGAATGTGGCCTTTTAACCAACCCATGAGTTTATTGTGGTGGTTTACTGTGTGTTATTAGAATGGGGTTTTAAGCAGCCTTTCTGTACCAGTATGTGATCTAGTTTGTTAGATGTGTGCTCTCACTGGATTCATTTATCAAAGAATCTTTCTTTTCAGAAAGCTCAAACTTACAAGCATCCTTAACCACCAATGTCCTCTGAAAGTGCCTGAAGATAATCCATTGTCTGACCAAAACAACACCAGACATCAGGAGTGTTCCAAAGGAAAGCTAGGTCAGTGGTCACTCACCAAGAAGACATCAGTAGCTCCCCCATCTTCCAGTGATTGTGCATCTCATGAGAAAAGCCTAGCAGAGCTACGGGAAGAAAGCAAGCTAGAGGGTTATTCACCAAAGATCTTTCAACGCAGGAGGCCTGTACAGAGTGTTCTAAGCAACACATCGGTGTCATCAGCAGAGCACTTTAATAGGAAAGGAATGGAAGAGAGGATGCTTAATGTAGATGATGGAAGTGGAGGGATAGAGATAAAGATAAGAGATGACAATATAAGAGGATTGACAAAGAGTGTAGGAGATCAAAGAACAGAGGGGTGGGGCAATAGAGTAGGGCCAGGAGGAACAGATGAAAGGACAGGAGATGATAGAGGAGATGGGTTAAGAGAAGAGGAGCCTGCGATGATGTCCACTGATGTTGAGAGAGAAGTTGATGAGAAGCAGAATGGGGACTCCAAGCGCCATTCAGGTTCAGTGAAGACTGGCGGGACCCAGCCTCCAAGTGTTTGGATGGAAACAGATGCTACCAGCCCCGCTGCATATTGTGATGCCTTGGGAGATATCAATACAGATAGCATCCCATCTCAACCAAACAGAAGGTTCAGAGGTAACTCAAAGACTGAGACAGGGATGCATGGTGACAAAGGTTCTGTAGAAGATGATGCCTGGACAGATTCTGGTACAGACAGCATTCGTTCCCAACCTAATAAGAACTTAAGAGGAAAAACTAACATGAGGACTAGGAGATGCATACCTTGTGATGGTGCCCTGAAAGACGCTCTTACAGACAGCATCCTGTCCCAACCTGATGGAAAGATTAAACATAGGACTAACTCAAAGACAGTGATGCAGTTGCCTAGTGATAGAACTACTGCAACTGACAATGCCCAGACAAATATTAATACAGATGGCATTCGGTCCCAACCCAATAGGAAGATAAGAAAGAAGAATAACGCAAAGACCAAGACTGGAATTCGGTTGCCTAGTGATGCAGCTACCCTGATTAAGATGAAGACAGATCCATGGCAGGTTTGTCTCTTTCTACGTCACATTCTTCTCAAGGTTGTCCCAGATGAGCTGTGGGGAAGTGTGCACAACAGGAATGTCTTCTTGAAAGGTCAGTCGAACTGTTTGGTATCTAAAGGAAGACTACTTTGATAGAAAGATAATTATCTCATTGTGTGTTCATGTTTCAAAGAGGAAACTTCAATGTTCAGATCCCTGATGATCTCTATATGAAATGTATCAAGGAATTCCACCAAGGTGTTTATCATAATCCTCTTATCGTAAGCATTAGTTGACCTGTTTTAGCCCTATATTTAAAATTGCATTCCTTTGGTGAAGCTATCTTTTTATATCATGGAATCAAATGTCAGGCCAACAATTTCAATATAATCCTGATCATCAAGGAGTGTAGATTATTGATCATTTTCAATAACTGCACTTTAACTCTTTCTTTTCAGACCATCAGTTACAAATTTCAGTATGTTAATATTTTTCTTCTGAATGATTACATATAGATAATTGATAGTGTCTCCTTGTTGATGATGATTATACTCCATATCTAGGTGTAAAGAAGTTTGTTCAGCTTGGTCGATTTGAAAAACTATCACTCAGGGAGCTCAGTGAAGACATCAGGGTAGGTAGGAGGGAAATCTCTTTTGTTGTTGTTGATGTCATTGTTGGTCTCGTTGTTGTTGTTGTAGCTGTCGTCTTTTGTTTGTTTGTTTAACTTGGCAAAGGTCTAATTTCATGTACCTTTGGAACTTTTGTATTACCAACAGAGTTCGCATTTTCCACTTCTAGAATTTCCTGACCAACCCCTTTTAGTTTTGTTGACGTTTGTGATTTCCTGTCTGGTTCATTTCGATTGTGTTTGATGAAACAAGAGTCTGGTTTGTACATTCATCCAACAAGAAAGATGCTATCAGATGTATTCCATATTTTGGTTACACTTGATTTTTCCCTTCTCCTCTGTTATTCAGGTAGAAGATTGCAATTGGTGCCATCTGGAAAAGTTCAGAGGTCGTGAGCCACCCTTCACATCTATAGTCAAACAGCGCCAGCTAGTGACAGACTTCTTTCACTGGCTGATGGTCGGTTATACCATTCCTCTTATCATGGTGATTATTTGTATATATATATACCTACATATGATAGGAATATATGTACTGCCCTGGGAGTGGAGATGATGTGTACATGAATGAATCTGATGACCAGTGTAATAATACAGTATCTGTAAAGCAATTAGAGACATTATATAAGCACTATATAAATCCAAAATTATGAAGATGATGATGATGATCGTCGTCCTTGTTATCATTGTCGTTATCATCATCATCATCATCATTATTATTGTTATTATTATTCTTATTCCACCACCTCTTTGTTTAGATGTGCTTCTATGTGACAGAGACCTCTAGTTCCAGGAACCAGCTTCTCTTCTACCGGAAACCTGTCTGGCTTCTACTGGAGAAAATAGGCATCCAGTGTGAGTTTAAAAAAAGATTTCTCAAAATTGTTTTATGGTTATATAATTCCAACAAAATAAATAATGTGAAATGTAAATACATAGATAGCTCATCAAAAAATGGAAAACAATCAATTTGAATTTGTCACTATGATGCCAATTTTAATATTGTAATGCTTGCCTTTGTGTAAGCTTTAAAAATAATTGGTATTGCCCTAGAATTGGGATAAATTCTGCAGATTTTTTTCCTGCTTGTACATGTTTTATTTTTTTGATCAATGAAATGCAAAGTTATTCTACCAAATTATAAAATGTGTTTTTTGTTTTTACTAGATTTCTTTCTGTTTTTCAGATTATGTTGCAAATGGAATCATGAAGCCTATAAAGGAGGTATTAATTTAATTTTTGTAGTTTCCTTTTTAAATTTTTGTTTAACTGCTGATACTTTGTTGCCAAATTTCCTGAAGATTTTTTTTAAAAAATAATTAAGCATCCAACAATGAAATGGGTTAATTTTTATACTCTCTTTCCCTCTATACATACATGTATCTCCTCTCTAGGTAATATGATATACAATATTTTATTATTCTTGGTTAATTTCGTTCTCTCTCAATTCAGCAGTTTGCATTACTTGACAAAGAGAAATCAGAATCTGAAGAATTGTGGAAGTCGTGAATAAAAACAATTAAAGACAAATTCACCTCATTAGAAAGTGCAGTACTTCTCACTATTTCATTTCATACTTAAACTTTGAATTTGATATACATGTACATAGTGTAAATATAAAAAGAGCTCATCAATCTGGGCGTTGTGGCATTGTGGCATTGTGCCGTGTGCCTGTAATCCCGCAAACAGTGCAAGTTATAAACTGATTCAGTGGACCCAGGTTCAAGACTGAATCACACGTCTTTCGGATGGTGACGTTAAAGGTTGGTCCCCAGACGTATATAACCATATCTGATTGACACACGTCTGTAAAAACCCAATTACACACACACACACATACAATCTTATTGTTTCAGAGTGAAGCTGAGAAGCTTGTAGCAGCTGGTTTAACTCTTGGCTTCTCTAGACTCCGCTTTGTTCCCAAGACCAAGAGTCTTAGACCAATTACCAGGATGGGAAAGTGTGTCATGGATGAAAAGAAGGTAATGCAATTATGTAGCACTTATTGGGGAATATGCTTGCATATATTATGGATGGGTAATTAATTACTGTGGCATATTGAATAATGGCAATTTTATCCCTTAAGAAGTGATGTATGATGATTATTGACTGCAATCAAATGAATAATAAAAGAAAAAAGAGTATTGAATTTCAATCTTAAAATACTCTATACATCTTGATAATAATGCTCGAAACATAATTTTTAAATGTTTTATTTGCTCTATTTATACCTACATTTAGGGTCTGAGTATGAGACTACTTCTTCAGGACCTGTTTGATGTGTTAACATACCACAAAGTAAGTACAACCTAAATGTAATTATGTGATAGGAACCATGATTGCAATCATGATTATAATCATTAGAATCATAATTGTAATCGTTATTAGAATCATGATTATAATCATTATTAGAATGATTATTATCATTATAAGAAACATGATTATAATTATTATTAGAATCATGATTATAATTATTATTAGATCATGGCTGGACTTTGGGTCAGATGAATGTAACCATGTTTTTGATTTCAAATAAGTGTGCACAATCCCATTGAATTCTAAAATTTGTACTCATGTTTTATAATGAGAGTAATGACTACATTTGGAAAGTAAGAAAGACATATTTTTAAAAAGGAATGACTAAATCAATCATTGGCCTGTTTAGCAACAAATAAAATATCACGAAATGACATCCTTTTCAGCCCATTGTCTCTTTACAAGTAATGAAGTAACTTTACATTTTCATCAATTTTTTTTTTTACACTTGATTGTGATATTTTATATCACTTTTGTTATTAAAAAAATTGCTAGTATATGGCTCAGTTACAGAGGCATGCGATTGGAACACCGGCTCAGACAATGCATTGGGGGGGCATCTTACACTTTCGTACGCTGGACAAAAGATCCCCCCCCCCAATATATTGTCCTAGCCCGACGTTCCGATGCCTCCGCTCAGTTATGATTGTAATGTCCGAAGATAAAGCAATTTCTGTATCTTACATTTGTCAGCTCAACCAACCATCTGTTTTGGGCTCCTCTCTCCTGGGAATCGATGGCATCTATCACAAAGTATTGAGCTTCATCCAGAACAGGAGAGAAAGAAATGACTCCAGGTAAGCTGAACGAGAAATGAACAATAATGAAAAAGTATAAAGAGAAGGTGTACATGTAGAAAGACAGATGATGATAAGATGATAAAGAAGAGGAAGAAAAGAAAATAAAGAAGAGGAAGAAAGAGAATAAAGGAGAGGAAGAGAAAAATAATGTGCTCCTCTATTCTAGGAATAGATCACAAGTATGGAGCTTCGTACAATAAGAAAGAAAGGAATGATTTAAGGTAAATAGATTCAGAGGATTACAGCTGTCAGTGATTCATGAAATTTTCTGAATATAAAAGGTCCTTGATCATTTATATACATGTATATGTACATTACATGTAAAATACAGTTCTAACATCATTTTTAGTCCCACTTGCCATTCATTTACACATAAAATGATTGTTATCTTGCTGTGATGGTTTACTGTGTCGTGTGAACAAGATTTTACTCTGAAAACTTTGAAGGGTCTAGTATACAAATGATGCACAAGAATGAGTTCATTACCAGTATATGATCTATCCGCACTTGAGGCGAGGCTGTGTGTATCTATCGTACGAAGCCGTCAGGCCAAGTTTGATGGGAGCATCCAAAAGGTGCGCAACCCCACTCTCATTGTCCGAGCCTGACGTTCCGCCGCCTTTGCCCTATACTCGCCTGTGTGTATTGCTACGCGTGTGTTAGCTCACACATTCTATAAGGGCACTGTTGCGCATCTCGTACGTTTTTATAGTACTGTAAACTCTCTTCTTTTTGGTCTCCCTGGTAAAGATCTTACTAAACTCCAACGTATCCTAAACATAGCTGCCTGCCTTATCTCACGCGTCCCTCCATCTTACCACATTACACCTATTCTTCAAAATCTTCACTGGTTACCTATTAACATGCGCATCATCTACAAGATTAACCTCCCCACCTTTAAGTCAATGGCTGGACTCTCTCCTACATATCTATCTGATCTCCTACGTTATATCCCATCACGGACTCGACGCTCTTCATCTCAATCCCTCCTTCAACTTCCACACCGCATTTCATCTACATCCTATGGACGAAGATCACTTTTACATGCCGCCCCTGCATTATGGAACGACTTACCACTTTATATTCGTACAGCAAACAATGTGAACACTTTCAAATCCTTGTTAAAAACCTACTTGTTTAATGTTGCCTACGCTTGAATGTACTGTTTTATAAATGTATCACTAAAATGTTTATGTTGTGTATTAATTATTCAATATAATACATGTATTCACTTCACTTCTAAAAAGCGCTTACAGGCTTTAGCATTTTGCGCTATATAAGTATCTATATTATTATTATTATTATTATTAAACTATTGCACGCTTTATTGTGAAAAAAAGTGTGTTAGTGACTGCAATCAACCAATCATTTCATTAGGATTTAGGAGTGAGTTACATGTAATTAAGTGAATTATGAATACTGTATATGAGGAAATACAGGTATACAAATGCTTTAGCACACTTCCTTTTAAAGTCTGAATTTATTGAAGTAAAATTTAATCATATTTACAATTTTTTCTTGTAGTGTCCACTGATGAATATTTCCTTGGGATATTTTCATTTCTCTTTACTTACAGACCACTGTACTTTGTAAAGGTTGACATAGAGAAATGTTATGATTCCATTAAACAAAGCAAGCTTCATCACATCATCTCAATGCATCTACTAGGACAGGTAAGTATCTTCCTTCTATCATTTCAGTCAACTTTCAATTTTGCTATTTGAAACAATTCCATTTCATTTTCCTTTAGTTGCCTCATACTCTCTATCTCTGTTTCACTCTTCTCTTCTCTTCTCTTCTCTTCTCTTCTCTTCTCTTCTCTTCTCTTCTCTTCTTCCTTTCTTTCTCTTCTCATTCTGTTAATCACTCTTTCCATTTACCTTTCATTTTCCTTTCATTTCTTTTGTCCCCTCTCCTTTATTTGTATTTCTTGTTTTTCCTTTTCATCTCTTTTCTTTCTCTTCATCTTCATTCATCCTTATTCATCCTTCTCATCATGTATCTTCCCTTCATCTCTAAACAGATATTTGAACCCTTACCTTCATATTTGGAAGCCTTATGAATAAACCACGGTACCATGGTACTCCTGCTTTGTATACTCTGCTGAGGGCCAGAAGGGTGATAGATAGATAGATAGATAGAGAGATAGAGAGATAGAGAGAGAGATAGATAGATAGATAGAGAGATAGAGAGAGAGATAGAGAGAGAGATAGAGAGATAGATAGAGAGATAGAGAGATAGATATATAGATAGATAGATAGATAGATAGAGAGATAGATAAAATGGTCTTTATTTAAAACTTTCATGCATCGCAACCAGAAGTTGAATTGTACACGGGTTACAATCTCACAAATACAAAATAGAAATACATTATAATTACAATTTGAATATTTACTCATGTTCACAGAGCATTCATTATTAAACAGGGGATTATTGAAAATGTCAAGTGTCTTGAATATATGGGATAATCATTACAATATTAATAGTAGATGATGTTATTGTTAATTTGTGTAACTCTATGCGAAATGATATCAATTATCACCCTTCTGGTTCCAGTTCAACAGACATTATTGGGGAGATACATGTATACATGCCTACAGAGAAATTATCACATATGACTTTCTTGCTTTCATATCAGGACAAACCAGATGAATATCAAATCCATCGGTATGTTACCGTGATGAAAGCAAGGTCCTCATCTGGTGGACTCCAGAAGACAAGCCAACGTCATGTGACCACGGAGTTGAGCCTAGCTGGTAGTTTTCATCGTCAGTTGATTCAGATGGCTCAGCGTGGAGAGATCAAGAATGCCATCATTATTAACCAGGTATGAAGAATGCTGTCATTATTAAAGAATCTCATTTGTTGAATATGAAGTTGGGTTCTGGTAAATAGGTGAAGAATTGTTTGTGAGCTTTCACAATCTTTTTAGTAATAATAATACCCAACAATTCATATCAACTGCACTTATCAACACCATCTCTTCCAATCCATTTCCCATTCATGGCCCTGTTTCATAAAGCTTCCTATTGGTAACAACTGCCACATTTCTGTGACAGTTGCTCTCAGCCAATCAGATGCAAGGATTTCAGTAGCTTATAAACAGTTATTGCAACTTGTTATTGATAGCACATTTTACGAAACAGGGCCCTGGTATATGCCTGCTAAAGCATGGCTGAATAGAACTCTACATCTTTCACCTCATGAAATAGATTAACTATCTCATTCATAAACATTAAATAGTTTGTATATTATATTTTGTAAGGTTCACACAGTGAAGGTAACACCCATGGCTTTGTTGCAGAGACTGAAACAACATGTCATGGCTGATGTTGTAAAGGTAGGACTAAATTTCTGTGTAGTATGGCCATGGAGAGGGAGAGAGAGAGAAAGAGAGAGGGGGGAGAGAGAGAGAGAGAGGGAGAGGGAGAGGGAGGGGAATGGGGGAGATACAGAAAGAAAAAGGAAACAGAGAAAGTGAGAGACAGAAAAAAAAAGCCAGAGAAAAGGAGAGAGAGTGAGATAAAAAAATCATGATTACAATTTGGACCATATTTCTTTTGTTGTGTAACTACGTTGCTCTTTCATTATTTTCAGAGTGGTAGGAAGTACTACTGGCGTCAGAATGGCATCAGCCAGGGCTCCATTCTCTCATCCCTTCTCTGTAGCTTCTTCTATGCTCATCTTGAGAGATGCTACCTCTCAGATATAGACCAAGAAGGGGTATGTTACCACTCTCCTTAGTCAGACTTTTATTCCTTCTCTGTAGCTTCTTCTATGCTCATTTAGGAAGATGTTACTTATCAGATATAGACCAAGAAGGAATAATACCACTCTCTTTAGTCAGACTTTCATCCCTTTTCTGTAGCTTCTTCTATGCTCATCTTGAGAGATGCTACCTCTCAGATATAGACCAAGAAGGGGTATGTTACCACTCTCCTTAGTCAGACTTTTATTCCTTCTCTGTAGCTTCTTCTATGCTCATTTAGGAAGATGTTACTTATCAGATATAGACCAAGAAGGGATAATCAGACTCTCATCCCTTTTCTGTACTTTCTTCTATGCTCATCTTGAGAGATGCTACCTCTCAGATATAGACCAAGAAGGGGTATGTTACCACTCTTCTTAGTCAGACTTTTATCCCTTCTATGCTCATTTAGGAAGATGTTACTTCTCAGATATAGACCAAGAAGGGATAATACCACTCTCTTTAGTCAGACTCTCATCCCTTTTGTGTAGTTTCTTCTATAGCTCATCTCTAGAGATGCTTCCTCTCAGATATAGACCAAGAAGGGGTATGTTACCACTCTCTTTAGTCAGACTTTTATCCCTTCTATGCTCATTTAGGAAGATGTTACTTATCAGATATAGACCAAGAAGGAATAATACCACTCTCTTTAGTCAGACTTTCATCCCTTTTCTGTAGCTTCTTCTATGCTCATCTTGAGAGATGCTACCTCTCAGATATAGACCAAGAAGGGGTATGTTACCACTCTCCTTAGTCAGACTTTTATTCCTTCTCTGTAGCTTCTTCTATGCTCACTTAGGAAGATGTTACTTCTCAGATATAGACCAAGAAGGGACAATACCACTCTCTTTAGTCAGACTCTCATCCCTTTTGTGTAGTTTCTTCTATATCTCATCTCTAGAGATGCTTCCTCTCAGATATAGACCAAAAAGAGGTACATTGTATGTTACCACTCTTTTCAGGCTCTGATATCTTACTTCTGCTTTCAAGGATCCATTCTTCTTCTTTTGTATGATGCATCAAAGAAGTTAATTAGTTTTATTTTTTGTTGTAGCTGAAATATTGTGTTTAATTGTTGATAATGGTGAGATCTAATTTATGCAATGGGAGACAGAGCAGCACATTCATGCATACAGGTGAATTTATTACATATATTTGTCCATTTATTTTCTTTGTTTTCTGTAGTTGATGATGAGATTGATTGATGACTTCATTCTCATCACTCCACATCATGACAAAGCTCAACGGTTTCTTCAGTTACTCCTGTCAGGTCAGTATAATCCCATACCATTTTGTCAGGGTCCATTGTCAGGAGGGAACAGGAGACTTCTGAATAATTTTGTTTAATGAGCTGCTCTGTGGGCTTAAAATAGATTATTCTAATATGCAGTATTGACAAACATCAAATGATGTGATTAAACATCACTGTCTCCTGTGCCCATATTCATAAATGAGTAAAAGCTAGTTATTAACTAATACTCTGTAATATGTTATTAGTACGCCAGTTCGCAATTAGCCCTTGTAAAAAAGTACCATAGTACCCATGGTAATTTGACAGTAATTTGACCAAATTACCATCAAATCATGGTAATTCGATAGTACTTTGCATGATTTGATGGTAATTTGGTCAAATTACCATGGGTACTATGGTTCTTTTTTACAAGGGAGTATATGGTACGAATGACCCTGAAATGACCCCAATTTGTACGTGTATACGCATTTGTTTTGGTGGACGCACTAATTGTTTAACAACTGAAATCACACTTGGGAGGGCATCATGGTGCCCACACTATGAAAGCGTACAAAGGTCAATTGTAGTCTGTACAAGTGATCTTTATCTGCACATGCGTAAATTTTTATTACAAACTGGCTTATTGAATGGACCTTAAAAGGTTATAAATGTCACCTAGGATGGAATCAGTAGGATTGAACTGAATAGTGTGATTCAATAGATATGGTGTGTATTTAACTAGAAGTATTGATTATTTCAGAGTACACATAATATGTCTTTATTTTATGTATTTGATTTCTCTTGTATGCACACATTGAAGGTGTGAAGCAGTATGGATGCAGTGCTAATCCTAGCAAGACATTGGCTAACTTTGATTTTATGTTTGATGGTCAGCTGGTACCCAGGTCAACAGGTTAGTATCATGTCCAAATTTTACCAGGCCACTTTAAAGTAATGGTGTCTTTGAGCTGTTAGATGGCAATCATGGCATCTTCAAAAATCTTACTGGACAGTTACATGTACATGTTTACTTTATACTTTACACTCGATTGTAAGTCAAATCGATTTCACATTCTCATGTTCTTTGTCATTTAGTAAATATTATTTCATATGATCAATTGTTTCAGTGTAGGAACCATATAATTTAATAGCATTGTGAATAAATGTTTTTAATATTGAAGCAAAATGAGGAGTTTGTACTAATACATGTACATGTACGTGTATGGATTCCTGAACTTCTGAAAATTTGCATTATGATTATTTTATCTTAGTGATTCATCTTCTTTTTTCAGAACTATTTCCATGGTGTGGTATAGTCTTCAACACACAGACCCTGAATGTCAGCAATGATTACACAAAATACAACAATGTCAGTAAGTGAGCCCAAGTTTTAATTTGATTTGAGTTGTAAATGCAGGTATCTTTTATGTTATATTATTATGTTTTAATGGTTTTAATAAATCCTTTTGGATACAAGCTCTATAATCAAATTTCTGTAATCTTTTCTTTTCTTCTGTCAGGTATCCGTTACACTCTTACCATCAGTACAGAAAAAGACACATCCCTTAACAACATGAGAATCAAACTCACTTGGTAAGATGCACATTTAAAAACAAATTCTGATGATGTATTAAATGTTCATTATTCTGCCTATTCTGCAGCAAGAAACTTAATTGAATAACTGTTTTGTCATTTGTGGTGTGATATAATTAAGGAATCTTCTGGAAGGGAATTATTTTTCCAGTTATGTATGATTTTATGAACATAGAAATTTCCAGAAGAGAGTAATATTCATATGTGAAAAGTGAATATAATGTGTAGCAGTGAAATAATCAGAATGCACATACAGTAGAGAGAACATTCTAGATCTTTACATTGTGTGTGATGTACTATAGGATAATTGCAATGTATAATGTACATGTTGGAATGTGTTGATTACATGTATCCTGACCTTTACATGAACCTCTTAGAGTGTAACCTTGCAGTGAGTCTATTTATAGAAAAGGGGAATCCCCTTTCTTTGTTTGTTACAACTAGAACTATATGGAACTTACAAGAGAGTTCCAAACCTTCATGAATATTGTAGTAGAATCTAGAAAATTCTAATTAAGGGTTGAGATTGTATATAAGCTGGGAGCTTGCACAGAAATTTCAGAATTTATACCCTGAATACATCGTGGAGCATATATTGCATAAGTTCTCAGTTAACACCATCTGATATTGATATCAACCTGTGGAGATCATCTTGGACCTCATCTTGGACTTCATCTTGGACCTCATCCTTGACATATTTGACGTCGTGTTCGACATCGTTATTGACATTGTGGTCAACATCGTCATTGACATTGATTATCGAGATTGCAGTTGACACTGTTATTGACATTGTGATTGCCATCGTCTTGGACATCGTCATCGACATCATTATCGACATCGATGACCTCCTGAATTATTTTGGACATTCTTCGGCTGGATCTGGAATCTTCTTTTGCCAGTTGGACAACATACCGTTTGGATTCAATATTTGTGGATTAGCAGCCAGCTTACTCTACACTTCAGGAACATTCTGGACTAATAGGAATTTCCCAGCTGAGAAATTGTAAGTCTTTACCAGTTTAAGTACATGTAGTGTATATGTAACTAGAATCTGTAATTCTGTTATATCTGACGTTGGTAAATATTTAAATTAAACCATAAATCATCTAAAGTTAATATCTTTTGTTTGATTCTTATCTTTTGTGGATTTTGGATCATAACAAACTGGGGGCTTGTCCGGGAAACGTAGCCAAATATAACAAGTCAAAAACAACAAAATTTAGAGAGAAATTTTGGAAATCTCAGGAAACTTCTAGAATACATTGCAGATAAGTTCTTAAATTCTGTAATTGTTTGTTGCATGCTTCATCATGACGACAATAGATGTTGAAGTGTTTGTTAAGAGGACAGATTTGTCCCTTGGTCAGTTGAAGTCACTCAGAAAAGATGACTTGAGAGCTGTATGTCAGCATTTGGGAGTAGTTCTTACTCCTGAGTTAAAGAAGGCAGAGATTATTGATCTGCTAGCTAGTCACATGAAGCTCAGTAAAGAAAGTGAGGTTCCTTCTAATGTTTCAAGTGATGTTCAACTCCAACTAGCAAAACTTGAGTTGGAAAAAGAGAGAATGAAATTAGAATTTGAGAGAGAAGAAAAACAAAAACAAAGAGAAATGGAAGAAAAACAAAAACAAAGAGAAATGGAAGAAAAACAAAAACAAAGAGAAATGGAAAGAGAAGAAAGGGAGTACCGGTTGAAATTGAAAGAAATGGAGTTAGCACATGCAAATACTAACTCTACCAAAGAGAAATCTCCCCAAGGTTTTGACGTAGCGAAGAACATTCGCCTTGTGCCAAAATTTGATGAAGAGGGAGTTGATGCATATTTTGTATCATTTGAAAAAGTGGCCAAGAGGTTGGAATGGCCTCAGAAATACTGGACTCTGCTTCTTCAAAGCGTTTTTGTGGGAAAGGCTGCAAAAGTCTACTCATCTCTCTCTGAAGAGCAATCATGTGACTATGCTACAGTGAAGAATACTATTCTTAATGCATATGAGTTGGTCCCAGAAGCATACAGACGTAAATTTAGGAATATGCAAAGACAATCAGGCCAGACCTATGTTGAGTTTGCTAGGGAACAAGAAATGATGTTTGACAAGTGGTACAGATCATTGAAAGTTGACAAAGATTTTGCCCAGCTGAGAGAAGTTGTCCTCTTAGAGGAATTCAAAAAGGGTGTTCCTTTTGGCGTTAAGTCTCACCTAGATGACCAAAGAATTACTCAATTGAGTAAGGCAGCTGTGGTAGCTGATGAATTTGAGGTCACACACAGAGGTAGTGGGGATAGGCTTCCTTTCAAAAACTTTCAGAATAAGAAAGGAAAAGGGGCATTTGAATCCCACAAGAAATTTGGTGAGGGAAAACATGCTAGCAAGGAGAATGACACTGACAAGTCTCAGGCAGATAGAGGCGCGAAATCAAATGAAAGATCTGCTGGTCAAAGTTCCAAAGTCTGCTTTCATTGTAATAAGCCAGGACATTTGAAAAAGTCCTGTTGGGAACTGATTGGGAAACCAACCAAAAGTAAGAAAGATGTGGGCTTAGTCAAGCAATCAAGTATTCCACCCAAGGAGTCTGTCCAGTTGGAATCAGTCCAAGATGTTGAGAGTGTTTCTCTAGTATTTGCCGATAAGGTCAAGAAGGTTGATGAGAGCTTTAGAAGCTTTTTGCATGATGGTGAGGTATCCCCCTGTTCGACTGGTGCTGTAGGTAAGCCAGTGGTTATCCTTCGAGATACAGGGGCTGCTCAGTCCCTGATGATGTCAGGGCATTTAACTCTCCCACCAGAGAGTTCAGAGAATGCCAAAGTTTTGGTTCGAGGCATTGGTCCGGATTATGTGTCGGTTCCTTTGCATAAGGTCGACTTAAAGTGTGACCTAGTTAGTGGTCCTGTAACTGTTGGTGTCGTACCGGAATTACCCGTGGACGGGGTTGACTTTTTGTTGGGTAACGACTTGGCTGGAGAGAAAGTTGTTGCATCTCCAGTGGTTTCAGAGAAGCCGGTTGAGGTAGCTGAAACTGAACGGTTGCAGGAGGATTTTCCTGGAATTTTCCCGGATTGTGTTGTTACGAGGTCTCAGGCTCGTAGGGCTGAACAGGATGATGCGGAATCTATTGATGTGGAGGAGAGTACTGATGTCTGGTTAGCTGAAACCTTTTTTAAGGATTTGGATGGGGATAATGTTGAAGGCTCTGTTGCAGACAATGATGGGTTGTTTAGCAAATCTTCCCTTGTACAGGCACAACAGGCGGACCTAGAATTGAGAGGCTTGTCACAGAAGGCATGTTCTGAGGCTGAGGCTGATAAGGTTCCTGAGTGCTATTATGTCAAAGGTGACATATTGATGAGGAAGTGGAGACCTCCCCGGAGACCAGCTAATGAAGAGTGGTGTGTAGTTCACCAAGTTGTTGTTCCTCCCTGTTACCGCACAGAGATTCTGAGGATGGCTCACGAGTTGCCTATGGCAGGTCATTTAGGTATTCGGAAGACGGAGGATAGGGTCATGAGGCATTTTTATTGGCCGAAGATGCACAAGGATGTTGTGCAGTTCTGTAAGACATGTCATACATGTCAGGTGGTTGGGAAGGCACAGCCTTCTATCAAGCCTGCTCCCTTGATACCGATACCTGCATTTGATGAACCTTTTACTAGGGTTCTTGTTGACTGTGTTGGACCCTTACCCAGAACTAGGTCGGGTCACAAGTATCTTCTTACGATTATGGATTTGTCTACACGTTTTCCAGAGGCGATACCGTTGAGAAGTATCACTGCAAAGACAGTAGTGCAGGCGCTAGTGCAGTTTTTCACTAGGTATGGTTTGCCCAAGGAAATTCAGTCAGACCAAGGATCTAATTTCATGTCAGGAGTGTTTCAGCAAGTGATGCATGAGTTAGGGATAAAGCAGATCAAGTCCTCTGCTTATCATCCACAGTCCCAAGGTGCATTAGAACGCTATCACCAGACCCTGAAGACCATGCTTAGGGCTTATGGTGAAGAGTATCCGGATGACTGGGATAAAGGTATCCCATTCTTGCTGTTCGCGACCAGGGATTCCCCAAATGAGTCGACGGGCTTCAGTCCATTTGAGCTCGTCTATGGTCACGAGGTTAGGGGTCCCCTTAAGCTGATCAAAGAAAAGTTCATGGGTCAGAATGACGAGGTAAACCTTCTTGACTATGTGTCAAAGTTTCGAGAAAGGCTCTCAAAGGCTTGTGAGGTAGCCAAGGAACACTTGAAAGTGTCGCAAGCTAAAATGAAAAGACAGGCAGACAAAAATGCAAAAGAGCGCAATTTCAAGCCTGGAGATAGGGTGTTAGTGTTGTTGCCTTTGCTAGGTGAGCCCTTGAAAGCTAGGTTCAGTGGTCCCTACACTGTCAAAAAGAAACTGAATGATGTCAACTATGTGATCAGTACCCCTGACAGAAGAAAGATTCAAAGAGTATGTCATGTAAACATGCTGAAAGAATACTTTGAACGTGAGGCTAATCAGCCAGTAGGTGTAGCACATGTTGTAAAAGAAGAGAAGCTAGAAGATGTAAATGAAGGCAAGGTAGAGACAGAGAGTGAATTGTCTCACACAGATGTGTCTACAAATGAACCATGTGGAGTGAAATTGTCTAACTCAGAAATGTTAGAAAATTTGGATGATGCACTGAAGCATCTCTCTGATGAACAGAGAATTGACATATCTGGCTTGTTGAAAGATTATAAGCATGTGTGTAAAGATAGACCAGGTCGTACTGCCTTGACTGTACATGATGTAGATGTAGGTGATGTAAAACCTATCAAACAACATCCGTATAGACTTAATCCAAGCAAGTTGGAAAAAGTGAATGAGGAAATCCGGTTCATGTTAGATAATGACATAATTGAACCAAGTCAGAGTAGTTGGAGTTCCCCTATTGTAATGGTCCCAAAGCCAGATGGCTCTCAGAGATTTTGTATAGATTACCGCAAGGTAAATGCAATCACTAAGACCGACTCATATCCAATTCCTAGGTTGGAAGATTGTATCGATAGGGTTGGGAACTCTGCCTTTGTCACTAAGATAGACTTGCTGAAGGGATATTGGCAGGTGCCACTGACTGACCGAGCCAAGGAAATATCAGCCTTTGTCACACCGGATGGCTTGTTTCAATGCAAAGTCATGCCTTTTGGAATGAAAAATGCACCAGCAACCTTTCAAAGATTGACAAATCAGGTGATTGCTGGGCTTGACAATTGTGTTGTGTACATAGATGACATCTTAGTGTACAGTGATACATGGAATGACCATCTCAATCATTTGAGATTACTGTTTGACAGATTAGATGAAGCCAACTTAGTAGTTAATCTGATGAAGAGTGAATTTGGCAAGGCAAAGGTCACTTATCTTGGTCATGTGGTTGGTCAGGGGCAAGTGCTACCGAGAGAAGCAAAGATTCAGGCAATCTTAGACTTCCCCATTCCCACAACTAAGAAAGAGTTGCTCAGATTCCTAGGTATGAGTGGTTTCTATAGGAAGTTCGTTCCAAATTACAGTACTGTGGTTAGTCCACTGACAAACTTGCTGAAAGCAAAAGTGAAGTATGTATGGTCTGATGCATGTCAGAGATCATTTGAGAAGTTGAAGGCCATTTTGGTGAATGAGCCTGTTTTGGCAGCTCCAAACTTCACAAAGCCATTCAAGGTGGCTATTGATGCCAGTGATGTTGGAGTGGGAGCAGTGTTGCTCCAAGAGGATGAAGAAGGCTTTGAAAAATCAGTCTGTTACTTCTCAAAGAAACTCAACCAATATCAGAAGAAGTATTCAACTATCGAAAAAGAGGCTCTGAGTCTCGTACTTGCTCTTCAGCAGTTTGAGGTGTACCTAACCAACAGTAATGGTGATATTATGGTCTATACAGACCATAATCCTCTTGTGTTCTTGGAGAAATTCAAAACAAAGAACCAAAGACTGTTCAGGTGGAGCCTTATGCTCCAACCTTTCCCCTTGAAAATTGTACATATTCGTGGAAAGAATAATGTGATTGCTGATGCTCTTTCAAGAATGTAAAGAGAGAAATTACTCTTTTTTGTGACAAAGTTTGTCATAGTATAATTGCATTTTTCTTTTTTTATGGTCCTTAAATACATGTGTGATATGACTTGTAATGCCTTTGTACAGGATGAAAGGCTTATCTGGATAATTTGAAACAGGTTGAATCTTAAAGAAACCTTTACTACGGTAAAGCTTTCTTTTTCCCGGTGGGGGAGGTGTGATATAATTAAGGAATCTTCTGGAAGGGAATTATTTTTCCAGTTATGTATGATTTTATGAACATAGAAATTTCCAGAAGAGAGTAATATTCATATGTGAAAAGTGAATATAATGTGTAGCAGTGAAATAATCAGAATGCACATACAGTAGAGAGAACATTCTAGATCTTTACATTGTGTGTGATGTACTATAGGATAATTGCAATGTATAATGTACATGTTGGAATGTGTTGATTACATGTATCCTGACCTTTACATGAACCTCTTAGAGTGTAACCTTGCAGTGAGTCTATTTATAGAAAAGGGGAATCCCCTTTCTTTGTTTGTTACAACTAGAACTATATGGAACTTACAAGAGAGTTCCAAACCTTCATGAATATTGTAGTAGAATCTAGAAAATTCTAATTAAGGGTTGAGATTGTATATAAGCTGGGAGCTTGCACAGAAATTTCAGAATTTATACCCTGAATACATCGTGGAGCATATATTGCATAAGTTCTCAGTTAACACCATCTGATATTGATATCAACCTGTGGAGATCATCTTGGACCTCATCTTGGACTTCATCTTGGACCTCATCCTTGACATATTTGACGTCGTGTTCGACATCGTTATTGACATTGTGGTCAACATCGTCATTGACATTGATTATCGAGATTGCAGTTGACACTGTTATTGACATTGTGATTGCCATCGTCTTGGACATCGTCATCGACATCATTATCGACATCGATGACCTCCTGAATTATTTTGGACATTCTTCGGCTGGATCTGGAATCTTCTTTTGCCAGTTGGACAACATACCGTTTGGATTCAATATTTGTGGATTAGCAGCCAGCTTACTCTACACTTCAGGAACATTCTGGACTAATAGGAATTTCCCAGCTGAGAAATTGTAAGTCTTTACCAGTTTAAGTACATGTAGTGTATATGTAACTAGAATCTGTAATTCTGTTATATCTGACGTTGGTAAATATTTAAATTAAACCATAAATCATCTAAAGTTAATATCTTTTGTTTGATTCTTATCTTTTGTGGATTTTGGATCATAACAGTGGTTCAATTACTTTGAGGCATGAAATGTTTGTGAATCTTAAAGCTCTGTGCAGTTCTGGTAGCAAAAAGGAATTGGAAAAAACATGATAAATATAGTCTCATGTTGTTCTCCTTGTATAAAAAGATATAAAGCCATGGAAAAAATTATTAGACCAAGCATGGTTACTGATAGTGTTATTTTTGTGGTAAGAAGGAAATAAAATTACATAAAAGCAAGGTATAATTGCTGGAATTTGGTATTCATTCAATGAAATGCAAAGACAAATCATTTTTATAATTTTGTATGCATATAATGGTACCCTTATTACAGAAGCTTGGTCTAATAATTTTTTCCAGGGGTGTATGTATGAGATCTTTGGGTATTCCATTCATGATTTGCGGTGAATATAAGTGTAAATATATGTGAGGCATGCTAGATAATGGCTATAAAATGCCCTACGCTATTACCCTGCCACCCCGACAGCTGCCTGCTCAACGAGCTCCGTACACAGTCCCCTCATAGGTTAATAAACGTGTGTACACGTTTTATTACAATTTGCCATTGTAGGAGTTTATATCCCTGTCCCGGTATCTAAATTATATTTTACCTCTCACTCGTTTGATATTTAACTTGATGAGGGAAAAACTTCACAGCAGCTTAGTTTTGCTAGTATCTTGCTATTTATCATCTAAAATCAAAGAAATCTGACAAAATGTTTTTGAGGGCTTACCAAAACTGCACATTACCTTTAACAACTTTCAAAGCATTTTGAAAAACTTCGCAAAAGTCTCTGGTGTTATACATTTATTAGTCTGTTTTACACAGTCTTTTCGATTAATACTGCATGCAAATGTATAGATGTGAGGTACTCGCCTTCTTTTATTTTTCTCTGACAATATATTTCATGTTCATTTGTACCATTTATCTTGTTAATAATAATACTACTACTACTACTACTAATAATAATGATATATCTTGTTTACCCAGGGTAGCCTCATCAGTATTTATACTGTAAAAGCACTGTAAATGTGAAATATGAAACAATAAACTTAAACTGAAAGTAGATGTTATGGTAATTTTGATAAATGCTTTTATTCAATGTTTTCCTCCAGGTCTTTGAAAGCCAAGAATGTCAGCATATTCATGGATCCACAGGTATGGAATACTGTTATCCTACTTGTACATGATCTGGATTTAGTTTATACTTATTTAAAAATGGTTTCCTTATAATTTTGAGAAAAGAAAAGTGTAAGAGAACAATATTGTTAACTAGAAAATTACACTTTTGATGGAATTACTTTCATTATTCTTTCAGAAGCACTATAATGATTATTGTATTAATAGCAGAAAAATTTGGGAAGATATAAATTCAAACCCTTGATGTGTTATCCTGGGAGATGTCTTAATATCTCATTTTATTAAGCATTTGTGCAAAAAAAAATATTCTTATCTATGCATATATTTACATCACTTGCATGAGTTATATTCAGTCTTTAACAAAGTTGTATCAAGTACATATTTTATACAGTTATATTTTCTGTGCCAATAATTCCATTGGGAGCTGGTTTATATCTCTCATTGTCCAAGCATGTGTACAAGGGCATCCTTAGGAAGGGGGATGAGATGTGAACATTTTCATGAAAAATTAAACATGGATAATTTGTGTCCTTTCTTATTTTTCTTTCTTTTACTTTTTTGTTTGTTTGCTTGCTTGCTTGTTCAAGACTTTTGGATAGCTTGTTAGAAAATTTGAACCAGCACCCCGCCCCCTTTTAAAGTATTCTGGAGATACCCCTGCAATAATGAATTGCCTCAAAATTAATATGGATGCATGATTTATGTCTTTATTTTCTTTCTTTTACTTTTTTGCTTGCTTGCTTGTTCAAGGCTGTTTGGATTGCTTGTTTTATTTTTTTGGATAGCTTGTGATTCAGCACCCCCCCTTAAGGTATTCTGGAGATGCCGCCAGGAGCGTAGCCAGGGGTCAGTGGGGGCAGGCGCCAAAAAAAAATTGCCAAGTGAGAAGAAAAAAAAAAACCAAGAGTGAAAAAGCAGGGGGGGAGAAGAAGAAGTGAGAGAAAAAAAAGCCTAAAATGGTGCTACGAGCCGTTATCTTTCTCTCAAAATTTGCTAAAACGTCAAAGCATTCACACTTCGCGCGGGAGGGGGGAAACTCCCCCCTCCCTGCGCCCACCCCTGTTACATGTACAAAAAGGTGCTATGAGCCATTATCTTTCTCTCAAATTTGCTAAAACTTCAAAGCTTTCTCGCTTCTCGAGGGAGGGGGGAAACTCCCCCTTCCGGCACCCATCACACTGGGGAGCTCGCTGTTGGATGCCCATGTGTTATAGTTGAGAAAGAAAACAGAAGTGTGAGATATAGTACAGGAAATTAAATGAAAGAGGTGGAGGTGGACGGGTCATGTAGAGAGAAGGAATGATGATAGATGGATGCACACACTTACAGAATGGACCCCTAGAGCTTATAACAGGCAGGCAAAGTAGGAGGTGCATGGATGATCTCAGAGAATAAGGTAGCATTACATGGAAGAGGATAGCACAAGATAGAATGAAATGGAGAATTGATGAGGAGGCCTTCCTTCAACAGTGGAGTGAAATAAGCTAGATAGATAGATGGATAGATACATGTAGATAGTTATAGTTATAATAATGCATTACCTCACAGATCAACTCTTTCCGGACGATTGTCATCAATGTGTACCATCTCCTGCTGCTGCTAGCATATCGCTTCCACTCATACTACCACTGTCTTGCTAGCTCAGTCAAGGAGAACACACCCCCTCTACAGTTCTACAGTAAGACATGTATCTCTGTGCCGTACAAATTGCTTGATGTATTGTTGTGCCTCAATGCTGGAATCCTCTTTCTTTCTATGACGATGACACAATGCAAATTGCACATTGTCAGGGAGGCAAGGGACACAAACCTGCTTTCTAAAATATTTGTCAATGCTCCAATGTGGATGAATCATTTGAGGGACTCTTTTTTAACATTTCCCTTCATGGAATCAAGCAATGAATGTTTCTTTGATAAAATTGATTGCTTATTGCTGGTTTAATGCAAATTAGCAAGACTTGTCAAACTGAACAACAATCTGTAATCCCTAAAAATATGTTTGTTTCTATTTCATCATGTATTTTTCATATATTTTGTGGCATCACACAGAAATATATCTCCAAAGATTGGATTAATGAGATGATATTCTCTTTAAAATGTATTATCTGGTATTTGAGTTTCATGTTTGAGGTTTAGTCTTCAAATACACTTTTACAGTCTTCAAAGAAAAAGAGGAAATAAGATTGTAATGTCCTTTTCATCATATAATTTTGAGGGTATTATATAGACATTAATGATCTCTAAAGACATTTATAAAAATCTTATCTTGTGAAATTTTTCTCTTCATATCATGTTCAGATATTTGGGCATCACGTGTGAGGATGTTCCATACATTGACAGTCTCCAAGTTACCCAAAGATAACCAGGGTATAGAAACTACCTTCCCTCTCACAGTCAATACTGTCAATTGGTAAGATATACACTTCCATATCATATTCAATTTGGTAATTCTTATGTTGCCACCCAGTTAACAGCTCACAAGCATAATGGCCACGAGAGAGGCTTATCTTAGCCCTTGGTCTAAATCGGGGTTACTGGTAAACCTCTGCCGTGGACTAAAATAAGCGTATGTAAGTGCATTACTGTCTGCCCTTTAGACAAGAGGACATGTGCGTGCTGTACTACGCTTATGGAGGTTTAAACCATGGGTTAAAATAAAATTCATGCATTTGAGCCAATATGTTTTGTGCATAGCACAAGGGTACATACAAATTTCTTTCAAATCCTAAAATGTTGAGATATGATTGCTGAAATAATGATATCACTGTTAACAATCTAAACAATGAATGGAAAATGGTCATTCATTGGTGATACAACACATGTAAGTTGCAAACTTGGTGGCTCTGGTGTGAATAAGATCTGCATTATTTAACAAAGTTTACATTTACATGTATGATATCAATCTTATCATATAGTGCACTTTATTCAAATTTATATTTCAGGATTGGACTGAAAGCTTTTGATGCTAAGCTGAGCAAGCACCAAGGAATGTACCACCCTCTAATTAAATTGGTCAGGAAACACAGACGAAAGGCAGCAATTAAAATGGTAATCAAACATCTTCAAGCAGGGGGTGCAACAAGTGAGGCTATGTTACGCCTCTTCTGGGTTTTTTTAGCTGCACTTAGTATTCTAAAATTTGTTTAGAGGATTTTACTTCCACAATTCATCTGGACACTTGACAAGCACAAGTACGATAATATGCCAACGGCGGTCTAGCTGGAAGAAGAAGAAGAATTTGACTTATGACTGTACTAAAGTCAAGATGTACATGTATCTCAAGTGGTATTTCTGCATAATCAAATCTAGATTTCATGTCATATAGAGCCTTTTCTGTGTTTAGGACACTTTCAAAGACTTGTTGAGCCAATGCAATCCAGGTTCTGTAGGAATGTACCGGAACATATAAATAAGACTTCAGGGCCTTGTTTCACACAACTTGTTATCAATAACAACTGCCACATTTCTATGACAAATTTGCTCACAGCCAATCAAATGCGACAATTTCAGTAGCTTGTATCAATTATCGTAATTTTTTTTTTTTTTTTTTTTAAAGAAATTTCCACCATTTTATTACTGCACACCTAATAAACACCAAACCGTTATTAAATAACTTAATTTATAATCCTCTATGAGCATGTGACATCTTCAAATATATCTCTTCAAATTATTGTAACTTGTTATTGATTACGGTTTTTATGAAACGGGGCCTAAAAGGGTCTTGAACTGGTACATGGATGCAGGTTCAAGTACATAAAAATGGAGCTTGTTGCTTTGCTGCACCCCCCCTTTTTATGGTTGTACTTGTCAGTCCTTCCCAGGCAATTTTTGCTTTTTAGAAACTTCATGAGAATAGGATACTTCATCCTTATTTAATGTATTGTTTGGTTCCTTAAAAGTACATGAATCTCTCAAATTTGGCATCTTTTTGCTCTGTTTATTCATAGGGTAAAGCCATGTTGGAGGTTCTCGAAGAGATGACCAATCCTGCTCTACCCGAGGACTTCATCAAGATGAGAAGGTGATACATGTACGTGTAGCTAGGTATCCTTCCCTTGTGATCTTGAGAATCCCTGCCCCGGCCGCCTTGCCGGTGGACTTAATCAATCAAGATGAAGTGATAGCTCCAAACCCTCCCTCATGATCTGGAGAAGTTCTGGGACTACACGATATGAGAGGACACTTTTCCACCCAGGCCCACCCTGGCTCAACCAGAGAACTTCACCAATAAGGTGATTCCTCCATCCCCCTCCTGCCTCATGGTCTTCAGACCTATGTAATACATGTACCTGTATAAGCTGACCTTTGTAATGATTAACCCTGCTATACAGGCTGATTTCATCAAGATGAGATGAGAAGATAACGATCCATCAACTTTTTTCCGGTTTTCAGCATGACCCGTTAAAAAAAATCTAGAGCATTTTAGAGGAAATGCGTTTATTTTTACTGCTTAGACTCGATTAATCTTTCCATGGTTTATACACTAAAGGAAAAAAGAAACTTATAAAAGTTCAAGAGATCACCAAATTAAATTCTCTGCATGGAAATGTACCAAATTTGGATATAATGTTGATTCAATGCATGGCTTTAAATGACAGTCAATAACAAAAAGTTTTCTTCAATGCCACAAAAGAAATGTGCACTGAAGCAAAGGACTCTCTAATCCCCAAGTCACAAAGACAAACTGCAGCCTTGTACACCATATGCATGTCAATGAATGAAACAAAAGAATTTCAAAAGGGATTTGCACCCCTCGAGCAAGAGGATATTGATGTTCTGCCATGGTGCGCCCGTTCACCAGACCTTTCCCCAATTGAACATCTCTGGGAAGAGCTTGGTCGACGTGTGTCAAGGCGTGACAATCAACCCATCAATAGGGAGACGCTCATTGCAGCACTGCAAGAGGAATGGAACAATGTTCCCCAGGCTACCATCGCGAATCTGATCGGAAGCATGCGAAGACGGTGTACAGCTTGCCAGCAAGCTAGAGGTGGACATACTGGCTATTAATCTGTTTGGATATGAACTTGCAAATCCCTTTTGAAATTCTTTTGTTTCATTCATTGACATGCATATGGTGTACAAGGCTGCAGTTTGTCTTTGTGACTTGGGGATTAGAGAGTCCTTTGCTTCAGTGCACATTTCTTTTGTGGCATTGAAGAAAACTTTTTGTTATTGACTGTCATTTAAAGCCATGCATTGAATCAACATTATATCCAAATTTGGTACATTTCCATGCAGAGAATTTAATTTGGTGATCTCTTGAACTTTTATAAGTTTCTTTTTTCCTTTAGTGTATTTCGTGTGATATGAGATGTTGACCAGCAGTTGCTTATAAATTATGATAGCACCTTTTCATTGATTTTGAGTGCAATAAATTTTAAACCTTGCATCTCTTCATGATGCAACAAATGCAATACATGTAGCATTTAGGTCTTCAAATGCACATGAGCTTTACAACTTCTCTTCAATAGTTTCTCTCTCTCCTCTCTCCCCACATTCTCTTTCACCTGCCTGTATGTACATGTAGCTTGCTCTCTCTCATTATTCTTGTATTATTCTTGTCTTAGTGACCTTTACTTGATCATTGTGTAAATTACAACAACTGTTAATCATTTTCTTAATATTAAGAAACAAAAAGGCTAAAGGTAAAAATTGTAAGAAAACAATGTTTGTGAATAAAACTAAAGCCAAATCTACAAGACTTTGAAATGTATTATTTGAATTTTAGTGTCTTTATTTCACCAAAAGATTACAATGTGTACAATCGTTGCTTGTGACAAGATATGAGCATAATACATTTACATCACAAACAATCATTCATAACTTAATATCTTAGTCTTTTTAGTTCAAATATAAAGTTCTAATATCATAAAGAGTTGATTATGATAGCTCTGTGAAATGAAGCACACTATGATTTTAGCTGGTACATGTATTTTGTCAATTCCACACTACCACCCCATACATGTATATTCTACTTCACATATACATGTATGTGCAAATTAGAAAATGGACATTTGTTATCAGTGTTTCACCTTAGCTGTCCATCCATCTTTAAAAGCCAACTAGCCCAGCCAAGTTTAAAGCACCTATGAATATGAAAAATCATGATGTAGCATGTCTTATTTGGTCATGAAATTCAAAGAAGTGGACATTCAAGACTAAAATGGGAAAAGGATGAAATAGCACGATAATACTTCTAATACGGCAGGATTGTAGTTTACTATGATAGTATGGCAGGCGTTCACATGACCCCGGACTGTTACATTTAAAAATCGCCAGTTAGGACCAGCCTGAACATATAAATAGTAAAAGAAAAAACAACAAACATGAAAGCTATTACACCAGTAGATTACGATACTAAACTACATCTATCTACATGTATGTGTACAAAAGCAAAAAAAGCAACAAAAAAACAAAAGCATGAAGGTAGCTGCACAATTACTTAAGTTCCACATTGCATTACATCGTATAATAATTTATGTTGCATATACAGAGTGTTTCCACAGTCAGCTTGCAGTGTTTTGTACTTTGTTGCATTATTAACATCAATTTGTGCCATGACTGTAACATCTAGTAAGGCAAAACATTGAATTGATCATTTTTTTAATAGTGGAAGTTGATACTACACTGCAATTTTCAAATAATATATTTCATTCTTGATATATTTGACCAGAAGTTTTAATTTAAAATGTGCATAGAAATGACTATCCCCATGTTATTTCTGAATTACTACAAGCTAAACAATAACAAAATATTAGAGATGTGTTAATGGAATATGCCTCTATAATTTTTTTTTGTAAGAGTGATTTGTAATGTTTATACAGTGTATCCTTTTAATTTAAAAATATATATTTTGTGGAAAGGTGTCATTTTCATCTAATACTGAAAAATAAACAAGTCATATCAGTGGGTGTCCAGCCCACTGTTCAAAACATAAAAGAAACAATCTCACTATTATACAAAAAAACAAAGCAAATATAAACATAAAGATACATTTAAGTATTTGTAAACATATCACTTTCATGGGAGTTATAGGAATGTAAGCATTAATGTATCATGAAATCAGTCTTAATTAAAAGAGAAGATCTACCTAATGCTTTGTACTAAATGCCAAAAGGAAAATCCAGAAACCAAGATTTACAAAAATAGAATTAGTGTTGATTATTAAATATTAAGCCAATAACAAAATCATGTATCCTGCTACAGAAAATAAACCTTGTCATCCAATATATTCTGCGATGCAAAGTATTATTCATGAATGACTGAAAACTTACAAAAATTACATTGCAGTAAGTCAACCCAATGAAATGTACACTTGTCAACCCCAAATTGCCGCGTGAAATACATAAACCTATTGCAACATGTCTTACTGTGATTTCAAGGGTGAAATGAAAATAAGACAAATATATTCTGCTAGAGTGAAATGGAATATATGATACATTTCTCTCCTGAGATACATGTAGTCTTACTGAAACTTGGAATAAACAATGCATAAAATAAGACTGGCACCCTATTCATTTGATAAGTAACAAAACAAAAACAATCAATTGCAAGTCACTTGCTTTCCTTTTCACAAAAGCTTGCCCGACACTGCAACATGCAACTCATAATATAACTTTTCTATAACTTTTCTATTATTTATGGAGAAGCTAAATCTAATGAATAACTTAATAATCTGATATATAGATTAAAATACATCTATACTGACCTTTCTAATGTGTTCTAATGCAATATATTGCCCTTTTAATCTAGAGTATTATCAAATATAATTTGCACAACTGAAGATGGAAATGTCAAAATAGAGGTATGAATATAGCTATTAATTCTCAACACATTCATATCATATGGTGAGCTGTTCATTTGAACACTGATATGATCATAGTGGAATGCCCATTACAACCTCTGGCAACTGTAATACTTCATATTTTTTGTTTGCTTGTTAGGAATCAAATTCTTATGTTGGAATGTGCCTTACAGATGAAGAATGATTCAAATTCAAACAACTTCTTAAATATCAACTTATTTTTTACCTCCGAGAAATATTTATCTATTTTTCTTGGGGGTTTGCATTAAAGTAAATCATGCAAAGCTATAGGCTGGTTTACGAGAAACATAAGGCATCATGGGTATACTTTAAATTGTGATTATCTAAAAAAAGAGGACACATACATGTCTAAAATATGTGTATGTCATTCAATTTTATGTCTCCTATTCTCAAAAATTTGTGATCACGCGAATCAGAATTCGCCTATTTAATACCCTATACTAATAAATAAAATAGGTGATATTGTGAAATACATCTTCTGAATAGAACTGTGACATCAGTCTCCTGAACCAGTGATGTATGAAGACTTTTATTGTTTCAATAAAATTTCCAAAAGCTGTGTCTGTATCAACCTTAAAATGTTTCTTTCACAATATTTACAAATATATATTGCTCTGTATATACACCCATATCACAGCTTATACAGACGCCATTGTTTGATCCAATGCTATATGCACCATCAGATTAATTGCGTTCAGTTTTAGATAAGACAGTTCAAGTTGCACTGACCTCATCTCATTCAAATAACACCTTACAAATAACATGCTCTCATCTTAATACATGTACCTATAATACTTGAATATTTTCAAACACATTCTGATTTGCATAAACGTAAGGTAAATTTGTACACGGGTGTGAACATAATGTGACAAAAATAGATATATTTTGGATCGTTGTACATGTACATGTTGATGCAGATTCGAGATACGAAAGTGCAGTAGGAATTCTGTAAGCTTTTGAGCTGGGCAAAACAAATTTTCTTGCCTTTTTTGTAATGTCAGCTGGGGAGTGACAGCCAGTACGGCACTAAAGGCAAAATTCCTAATGTCAAACATTCCCCACTAACGACCTTCTGCGAGGCAAATTCCATCTACATGTACATGTATGTTAACTCTCAAAATCCATTATCTTTCATCCTTATTTGATTAAGAAAGTACAGAATCTGCTCTATCAAGTACTACTGTTCTCCTATGCCAATATTCTCATACTTCTGTCCATCAAATGTGCGATTGATAGAACTGTTATGTGCTGTCGAGTCACTAGTTTGGCAGTACTCGCATCAACACTAGAAGTGAGTGATAGCCTTGATGATAATGGTCCACACTGGTTACCAACAACTTCTGGATCTGTCCACTTTTCTTACGTAACAACCAGTTGATGCTTGTTTGCGGAAACAGACCTTGAGAATATCTTGCCTTCAAAGCACCTTGTCATTGTAACATCAGCTTCAACGTTCACATTGATCAGAAAATGTCCAGCTATTCTTCCCTAATGAAAAACCACTGCTCAGCTTGTAGAAACAATCAGTGATGCCTAGTAAATCTTAAATTCAAAGCACCATGTAACGTTTAGATCAGCATGGCTAACATTTGTGGCCCAATAATAATGCAGGTGTTATTATACATGGACAACAACATTATAGTAATGGGCAACACCTCACAGTCTCTGGCTGTTTCACATCTCTTAGCACATCCAAAACTGAGTTACAGTACATTGTAGCTACTAGCACCATGTCTCTATTCTCCAGTCATCAAAGTCATTAGTTTGGATGATAAGTTTTTGTTCTATTTCACAGAGCTGTCGACGTCTCTTCGAAACCAGCACCTCCTTTCGTTGAGCTACCGCTATCCTCACCACCGTCCAGCTTTTTCTTGACAATGTTTCTCTTCCATGTTGGCATGGATCGTAGCTTAGCCTCTCTTTCAGTCTTTGTCTTATCAACGGTAGACTCGGCCTCCTCTACTTTCTTCTTTTCTTTCTCCATCATGAGTTTCCGTTTCCATTCAGGCACACCCTGCCATTTAGCTAGCTCTTCCTCTTGTTTTCTCCTCTCCTCCTCCTCCTTAGCCTGTCAAGAAAGTCAAATAAATGAAGAAGGTTGACATATAAGGTTTAACTAACATGCAATGTGAATAGCAGATGTCATTTACATGTACTTCCATTTTTTAAATTCTTACTTAAATCTATAAAATACAGGAAAATTGATTTAATCATAGGTACTTGAGTTGCACATGGACTGCAAATACTGATATCATATAGAAAAGTATTGGTATGAAACATAATTGGATACATTTAAATAAGGACAATGTTTGGTACTATTGACTCACTTCAAAATGACTACATTTTATCAAAAAAATATGATAGATATATGTAGTTGAATTTTTTTGAAGAGTGACAACTTCAAGCAAAATATACAGTGACTACAAGTACATGTAGTTCAATAATACAGTTTTCAAAGCAGTCCTAAAATTCCCATGGCATGGTCATAACCGCCAAATTTGTGACCATCTTGTTTAATTGGCATGCTCTTTTTGTTCTTTACGCGCTAAACAGGCTATTGTGATTGGTTGCTCTCTAGTTGAATTTAACTTCCTTGTGACAACTAGGGTCATATCGTAGATTTCAAAGATTTTCTTTTGACTTCCAAACTCTATTCTACTCCTTACCAGGGCTTCCTTGAGTTTCTTATCAACCATGGCTTTCTTCCAGGCTGGCATGCTGTCATAGCCCTCTGGTAGCTGGACCGGTAGAGGCGCCGATGGTCCTGGTGCAGACACCTTCCTTGTCCTCTCTGCTATCGCTGACACCGACGTTGGGGAGAGCGGTCTGGTTTCTGGTGGCATGGAGATTCTCTTACTGTAGTCTGGTCTCTTGGGTGACATCTGAGGAAGAGGACCTTTCTGCGCCATGGGTGGTGCCACGGGTGCCTTCTGTGGTGGTGATGGTGGTGGTGTAAAGGCCTTCTCCAGTTTCGGTGAGGCGTTGGGCGGTGCAGGAGGTGCTGTCGTGGGCGATGCTGGTATATCGTTGCGTGCCTTCCCTGGTTTGGGCATCACGTTGGGTGTGGGTTTGGGTGACTTGGGTGTGGTGGGTGGTCCTCCATTGCTGTTAGGTGAGAGACGGTAGGCATTGGACTGGGTTGAGTTGTTGCCATTCTGGTGTTGAGGAGGTGATGGAGGTTGAGGGGGTGAGGGTGTGTCTGATCTGGTACCATTTGTCTTGGTTGGCTTCAGCTGGAATTGGTTGACTCCATTATCAGTCTCATCTGTTAGCACAGGATAAAATAAAACATAACCATTTACCTTTAAAACTTCCTTCATTTGTATAAAGAGCATTGATGCAATCATCCCACTTGTAAAAACACATTTTATAACTTGCACTCACTTGCACCTTTAATTTGCATATCATATAACAATAAGATCTAAAAGTTATTTTTACAGAAAAGTGGACAAAATGTACAGGGTCAAAGCAATATCAGATGCATGATTCAAGATTCAAGAACTTTAACTAAAAATACAGAAATTCGTCCTCCAATGGCAGGAAAGTTAACAATACAAGCATAAAAAGTTACATAAATAAATAAAAAAATAAATAAGAGATACAAGAAATATACAAGAGAGAATCAAATAGTAACAGACTATAGAAACCAAGACATATGAAACACTGATTTTAAAAAGAAAATAAGCGACACAATAAGTTGAATCTTTATAAACTGAGCGCTGACCATGGAAAAAAAAATGATTAAAAAGTATCACTGTCTAAACTAATGAACTATCACCCTGATACCAGACCAGTTATACTATAGCTAGCACGGTTTATGAGATATGCAGAATTCTTGAGACCAGAACAGGAATCTAGTTTGCATAGAGAGTTCTAAACGACTGATGTTAATTATCAATGTACATGTACTTATTGGCAAGGTTTGATAATTCATGAGAGTAAAAAGAGAACAATTGCAGATTGAAACTACAAGATATAAATGAATTATGCAGGGGGGCCCAAAAGATGCTGAGGACCCTTTTTAAATAATTGTATGTTAATTCCTTTTAAAACTTTTAAAGAATCATTTTACCAAAGCTCTTTTTCTTTTGAGATGGTTTTACCAGACCTTACTGACCTTTGATCTCTGGTGAAGGTGGTTTGCTCTGCTTTGGGGTGGGGCGTAGCCTTCCAGAGAAATTCTGTAGCTCTGCCAGCAAATTATCCATGGGGGCCTCTGTAGATAATGATTTGTTCTTCTCTGTGGATCAGAGCAGATGGATTTAGAATGAAACGGTTAATTAATTTACATGATAGCAACATACATGTACATGTAAGTTAAACACATTTAATGAGCATGGTTTATTTATATGTCAAATAATTAATTGACCATGCACGTTGTTCCTTTTTTTTTACATTTTTATTTCACTTCTCAGTGCTTCATTTTTTCTAAAAATCTCACTCTTTACTTGTTTTTTGCCTTTCATCTTTCTTTTCTCTCTCTCTAATTAAAATATAGGTCTTTTTTCTTTCTTTTTTTCTTTCTATAATTTCTAAAGCAATCCCATAGTGTACATATACCTTCTTTTCTATATACCATGCTCTATGCCTCGCTTTATTCACCCTCACTTACCATTCGTACATATATAAAATGGATTATACATGTATATGTAAATGTATTTAGCAGAAGCAATTTTTTCTGTTTTCCTTTCTTGTAAGCAGTTTATCGAGCCATGTGTGAACGGGCCTTAGGGGTTTAAATAAAGAATGTATTTCATGGCAGTAGCGAGAGCAAAGTTGGGATGGATGCCAGAACAAGAGTAACACCTTTATCGTAACAAATTCCCAGTGCTAGAAATAACTTAGCAGAGTCAAACATAGAACAAAGGCAACTGGCAAAGGTGCGGAGCATGCATGTGTGTTAGTGAGGAGAAGAAGGGGTGAAAGAAACATGACAAACTTTTAAGTAGCTTACCATATTATCTTCGCATTGTTAATTGTACAATTGTTACTACGAAAAATAAAAATGAAATAAATGGATCTATGAAAATCGATCCACAACAAATTCTAAAACACAATGTCCTGATTAATGAGAGTTAATGTAGTATATACAAACGTACTTAAAATCAATATCATTCAAATACTACCAACTGGAACTGTAATACTCCTAGCAAAGTTAGATTACAAACTACCAAAAAAAAGTCATCCAGACAAATGGGACTATACATTAAATGTACATCACATACAATTAACTCTCATTTTTTTTGGACAGTGGTTTCTTGTGCCTCTCAGAAAATAGATGTCCCTTTGACCACCCCCCCCCCCCCTTGAAAAAAAATGCATGGGCACCAATATGCATGAGCTATCAACTTTATAAAAATGGCTTCAACTGAAGCTTTACAATCTACTTTACTTTTTTTACTTTTTTTTACTTTCAACATTTTGCATTAATCTGTTGTTGATAGGTCAGACAAACCTCTCAAAATCATTTGAGGTTTTTAAGATCAACGTACATGAATGATCTGAGAAGCATGCATAGAGAGGCTGATAAGAAGATGTAACCTCCCTTTAATATATAAGAAAGCATGACTTGCAAACAGAAGCATAGGGCCTGTTTAGTCCTTCAGAGTTTTATTTTAGAATGAATGACTCAGGAAATGTTAGCCATATTCTTGTTTTATCGTCTGCAAGGTATGGTTAGGAAGGAAGGATTCCATTAAAAGCGAGCTGGAATATGAAAACAATGCAGACTGCATATCCTATCTGCCTTTAAAAATATCTATTTTCCCATCATTGCCCAACTTGTCTAAATGCCGACATCAGGTTTGAATTTTAGAATGTGCACTTTTGTGTCCTTGCTGACCGCGAAATAAAGTATCTTTTATTTTGAATACTAGGGCAGTGTCTTCTACAGAGTTGCGATTGATCCGGATAAATCGCAAGTCCTTCTAATCAATCACAAACTTAGAAACTCTTATCTCTTTATTATACAGAGTTGTGATTAATATCAAGGTGATAACAGTTTGAACCAGTTACTGTTTGTAAGACGGGACCCAGATTCTAGTTGATCATTTTTCTTCTCCCTGATTCTCATTTAGTACCCTCATTAAATTTTTTTGGCAGCCACCTTAGAATTGGAGTTTATATTACACTACTCATTTTGACAAAAGTGGTGAAAATACCTGAAAACTTGCCAAAGACCAGTAGTACATGTATACAATAACTGAGCACATTGCCAAAAACTTTGTTCCTGGAAAATGTCGGAATTTTGTTGTGCATTGAAATTCACTAAAAGAAAGGGGCGGTGAAGGTTGTGCTCAAGTCACATTACAAGGTAAACGTAAGTGGCCATAAAGATTATCCAATGCATAACAAATAGTTTTCATCAGTTGAAAGGATGTTATGAAAGACAAAGATATTGTGAGCAGAGAAAAGGGCTTCCACTACTTGAAATTATACAGTACCTAGTCTACCCTATTCTATATCATGATTTCTAGAAGCAACATTTCTAGTTCTCTAAAGCACATCCAATAGAAAACAAGACTTGTCTGTTGAGAACCAGATAACTAGGCTGAATTCTAGGTTGAATTCTGGCTCTGAACAGACTATTTGTCTAATGCTAGAAGGTGTGTCTTCTACAACATGAATATCAAATATTATCCATCACCACAAAACACAGAAGGCAAATCAAAACTTTATGAATTGTCACCAATACTAGCAGTTGTGTATATTTGCTATATGATACTGTAGGTTGAAATAGCTGAGAGCTGGAAAGGCGTTAGCTGGATCAAAAAGGCTACGAGTTAATCCTCTTCCGGCTCTCAGCGGAATATACTATCCCCAGTCTGAATGTCATATCAAGAGCATATATTTTTTGGGAAGATGACCGCTCCCTATTAATTGATTTACAATGGTTGCCAATAAAACCTTTGTTTAAAATCTCTCATGCCTTTATAACCACTGAATCAATAACAGTTAGTTTTGAATTGCTCATAATATGCAATCAACAATTTCCAAATACTGTTCTTTATCTTCCTTGGTTTCCAAAGCTCTTTATTGTATTCTGAATAATCATATTTCAGATGAAAGGCTTGCCGCTTCTCATTTGTTATTTTAGCTAAGGGATTTTTAATCACAGCACAACATATATGATGTGAGATCTTTTACCATGAGATGCATATGGAAAATATTTGAATTTAGGAAATATGTTATTCAAACAATAAAGTTTAGAAAATTGCAACATGTTGAGAATTTTAAAAGAAAGTCATGTGATTAGGGTAACACACTGTGGTGAGAGATGTTAGTTTTCGTGTTTGTTTAATCTAATCTAAACAAGAAAGTGAAAAAGTTACAATTGCTCCAAAATAAACCAAGCTCCTCTCTACGTGTATAATCTATATGATGCATCTATATCTACAATCTATACATATTTGTTAAAATAAATATTTTGTTGTTATTATATAAAAATGCAAACAGCTGTCTAAGCTACACAACAAAATGGGTTATACGCTGAAAGAAAAAGGTGTGTGTTTTTATATACATGTTGATGAAATAGTGGATTGACTTACCTTTTGAAACTGTCTTGAGTTGTACTGCTGAGATGCCATCCAGCAGTCCTCCTCCTCCTCCTACTGCTGGAGGTTTGTTTGCTGAAGATGGTGGAGGAGGGGGTGGGGCATTGGGTGCTTGGGGAGGAGGGGGTACCATTGCACCCATTGGTGGAGGTGCAGGAATGTGCTGGGGTATTCCTCCACCCATAGCAGGAGGAGGCGGTGGAGGAGGGGTGAAACTGGTCACAACGGGAGGGGGTGGAGGTGCGAATGATGATGTGACGGGAATGGACATCAAGTGTGCTGGCTTGGGACCGCTTGGTACGGGCGGGGGTTGTGGAGGCGGGGGAGGGGCAACACACGGGGGCGGTGGGATGTCCTCTGGGTACAGCATCTCACTCATCGGTCTCGATGTGGCACCTGGAATCTGCATAAAAATGTTGTTGGTGTTGTTGGTGTTGCCTGAAGGCATTGGAGGGGGTACTGGTGGAGGTGCATGTGCTGGTGGTGGGGGTACAGCGGCTACACTCATCGGTCTCACAGCTCCTTGATGCGGTAGATGTGACATCTGTGGGGGAGGTGGAGGTGCCTGAACAGGGGGTGGTGGTACATCAGGGATAACTCCATACGTGTGCTCCATAGAATTTCTATATCCAACATTGTCATAATAAGTGCTTCCAACAACAGTATCATCATACACCATTCCACCATATTGGCTCTGTATTCTGTACTCTTGACTTCGTGTTCGCACCATACGTACATCTACTCCATTGCCATAGGACATTCTCTGTACCGATGTGTTCTCAATCATGGTCAGTCTGGTGTTTGGGTCTCTTACCGGAGCAGGAGGTCTACGTTTGACTGTCTGATCATTACCAGGCATATTAGCATACTCACTCTCTCTCACCACTGCCACACCAGCTGGTCCACCGGACTCCCTCTCACTCATTACTTCCTGTTCTTTCAGCTGTGCGATACGTTCCGCAATCCTGGACTTTGACGGAGATGCCACCTCTGGTCGACTTTCACTTTTAGCTCCATCTGCAATGACTGGTGCAAGTGAAATTATCTTTTTTCTTGGTGGAGATGTGGCACGATGTGGCTCTTCCTTCGGCTTGTCCTCTTGCTGCTTGAAGCGTGCCCGGATCGCAGCAATGTTCTCTTTCGTGTCACTAGCAATCTCTGCCATTGGGGGTGGGGGAGGGAACTCTACATCCTGGTTGGGGCAGCTTGGCATCTCATGGTGATCCACAGGAGGAGGAGGGGGTAATAAATCTGTTTCATCTGCGCTTGGCTTTATCTTCTCACTCGCTACCTTCTTTTCCACCTTCATCTCATTCTCGTTGTTGTCTAGCTTCAAGGAATGCTTCAGTGCAGGAGGAGCATCTTTCATACTAACATACCCACAATCTGCTAATTCATCCTCTTCCTCTTTCCTCGCTGTGTTGCCATTGACAAAGGCTAGCGGAGGAGGAGGGATGAATGAGGCACCGTTTTCACCTTCATGAAAGACATCGTCCTCTGCTGTCGAGGTGCTGATCTTTCCTGGGCTCGGAGGTTGACTCGTGTCGTAGGCGGAGTCAGCGGCCGATTCCGACTTGTAGAGGCCATTGCTTAGTGGTGGAGGGGGAGGCACATCGGGTATTGTACTGGAAGAAAACACAGAAAAAGATGCATGAATGAGTTGATTTTCTACTGTTGACAAGGCACTGGTGTGTAATAACAAAAGACAAACCATTTCAAACAGGTCAACCAGATGTTTGTAGACACAGTGACAGAAATAGAGTGACGGGTTAATGGTTCCAGGAAGGTTTACTTGAGTCTGTTCTCTCTTGTGAAAGACTTAGGGTGTGTTTAAACTCCCATTTATCAGGCAAGAATGAGCTTCTTGTTACACGTTTAATTCATTGCAAGGTTGCGTCCACAGCAGTCATTTCCCTATAATCGCCGATTTAAAACGCTGATGTGAACCTCACAAAAAGGTGCGTTTTAAATTGCCATTTCTCCAAAAACATGGTTTCTAGGGAAGCATAACTGCACAATCATTTGCAAACGCGTTTATATGTCATGTAAACGTGTTTATATGTCATGTAAACGTGTTTATATGTCATGCAAACGCGTTTATATGTCATATAAACTACTGGTAGTAGCATGCACAGTGAGGTTTGCGAAAACCAGGTGCAGCTAGAGCCCAAATTTGCATGAAGAAAAGACGTATAAACAGTATCCTGTGAAACTGCGTTTTAAATGAGCGTTTCAAAACGCTAATTCTGCCTTTGCAAAGTAAGTATAAACACATCCTTTGTACATCTTATCAATGCCAGAGATTAAAATATGAACTCTATTACTGAACAAAAGTTATACTTTTGAAAGAAAATTGTAATATCTCTGACTTGGTTTACAGTCAGGAATGAAGTAAAAACTGGGAAGAAAAAATCATTAAGTAAAAAGAGTACACATGTACTCATATATACAAATCTGTTTGTTTGGCATCATAGATAAAGTGAGTAACTACAATTATAGAAATATGACTTCCTGTATTGTGATGTATTGCTTAACCTTCAAATTAATTATATCATTATATGAATCATTATATGAATTATTAATGACTGATTGTAGCTTCCCTACATTAGTATAGATGGGAAGATGACTAAACAAGATAGATCCTGAAGATATATCACTGAAGACAATCATTGAATGGAGGGATAGAGGTAGGATAGATAAATACATAGATTAAAAGAAAAAGGAAGAGAAAGATAGACAGAGAGAGAGATAGAGAGAGATTGAAATAGACTGGGGAAAGGATAGAGAGTAGAGAAAGATAGCTTTAAAGAGAGAGAGATAGAAAGAAAAAAAGAAGAGAAAGAGAAAGAATGAAAGAAGTGAAAAAAAAAAGAGATGGAAATGAGTAATAGAGTCAAACAGAAATATACACAGGGGAGGGAATCAAAGAGATAAAAAAATAGAAGAGTGATATAGTGAAAGAAATAGAAAAAAAGATAAAATAAAAAGAGAGAGAAAGAGAGAAACCAACAAGTAAGGGTAAGGAACAGACTATACAGGAATTAAACTTCAGAAAAATTCACTCTTCCACCGCCCCACCCCCAAATGTATATCTATTTAATAGTTTACACATTAAACACTCCTACCCTCAAAATAACCTTTCCCCTGAATCAGCCCAAATATTTAATTTCCCCCATCGTTTCCTCCCCTGCATGCACCAGGGCATAACACGCTCCGTTAATGCATGCTACCTCATCATACATTACAAAACTCAATGGTCGTCTCAAGCCACTGTGAGTTATTAATAGGTGAGCTAGAGGAAGAGATGTTAGGAAAGTTTTGAAATCTACAAAAGTGACATTTACACTCGGATGTCTTCAGATCTGATTGATTTATGGACGACGTATCCTTGATCAGAGATGACCTTTTCCCTCCCAAGGTTAAGTAGTAAAGATATAGTACATATAATAGCTTTTAAATCACTTGCTGTGCATATAAATACAGCAATGCAATTGGAATACGGAATAAACTAATAACTAAAAATCTAAACATATATTGAGCCCATCAAGATTAAATCATGCAATAACTGAGGGTATTTTAACACAAGTTGTGAGATTAAATCTTTACCACTTAGATTGATATAATTAAAACAAAGCCCTAATAAGTCTTACACTGAAAGAAATTAATTTGATTTTCTAGAAGTGAACTTGTACTATCACTTAATGAAATATTAAGCACAAAACATTTTAGGTGAGTTCTATGGAAAATACGAGTTATACAAAAATCAAATCCTTCCTATCGGGTGACACAGCTAAACCTACACAGATGTGACTTTAAAAAAGCAAGAGAACTTAACTTGGTTATATGCATGAAACTTGACTTGGTTGCAAATAAGTCAACTAAATATAGCTTTTAAAATGTTAACCTATGATTAAGTTTCAAACATATTGACTTGATATAATTTAAAGAAAGTGAAACCTAACATAAAATTACGAAATGTGAAACCAATGTGACATGTTTACAATATGATCCAAAAGCCTTCCTTTATAACCAGACAATGTGTCAAAACTTAAGGACCATAAACCATGGTGGGAAATGAAAACCAGCAGTGCTGAGGAAGGTCACAGAGGGTCATGGCTATTAGAAAGTAATTAGGGTGAATCCGCAAAGGAAAAGATCATAATGGCTGCTAATTAGCACCTGATACAAGTACATGTAACCAAAAAAAAAAAGGTTCTAGACGAGAATGACCTCAGCTTTTGTATAGTCACAATCATGAAAAAGAACATCAGGGGAGCGTTTCATCAAGTGTTTTGTCAGTGATTTTTACAGACAAATTTGCTCTCAGGCAATCAGATGCATGGATTTCAGTAGCTTATAACAGTTGTCGGTAAAAGTCACTGACAAAACACTTGATGAAACACGCTCTGAAGGTTACATTCTGCAGGGTTTTTTAAATTAATGAATTAGGCAGAACAGTGAAGCAATCATGAATGTTACAGCCCATCTACAATTAAATCTGCAATCTATCAAATAGTAGTGTCTATCACAGTCCAACCTGTGTGTAAAGACCCTTTAGTGGAACCAAGAAAAAGTGGTCTTTATAGCAGGCGGTCTTTATACAGAGGTTCCTTCAATTCAGGATTCCAAGCAAAATTTTGCTTAAAATGTGGTCTTTCGAAACCTGATCTCTCTATACAGGTGGTCACTAAAGTGGTGTGACCCACGTTCCTAAAGCAGTGCTTCAATCATCTTTTTTCTCTCGGTCCAGAGAAAAATTTGGGAGTCAATGTGAATCATATATCCATCTTTAAAAATGTCTTTCAAGTTGAACACATTGGCCCGTATTCTGAACTCCGGTTTAACTTAAACCGCAGTCTAAGTGTGGTTTAAACCCAGTCTAAAACTGCCCTTTGACCCATAGTTTGGGAAAATTACATTCTGAAATCCGGTTTAACTTAAACTCCAGTCTAGTATGGCTTAACTTTGTACAGAAATTTAGACTGGACTTACGGTTTTAGTCAGTTTTGATTAAAGCTCTGGTTTAACTTAGACTGGAGTTTAAGATAACCCGGAGTTCAGAATACGGGCCATTGTTTCTTTCTTCATGCACAGATGAAAGATTAAGATAACTTTTCCTTCTCACCTCATTCTTGATTCTTCACTTTCTGCTACATCCAGAAACATCTGCTCCACATTGCGTGCCTCATCATGGTCATTCAATGCATGCTGGAACTGCATCATGGGAAGGAATGACAAAAAGACAGAGAGAAAGAGAGAGAGAGAGATTAAAAACCATTATGCACACACAAAAATCCATATTTAGCGCAATACACGCTAAGAAATATAGCGTCTAAATTTGCACCACCAATGCTACAATAGCAACACACCTAAATAAGTAACAAAATCTAACCTTCAAAAATTCAACTTTATGCAGCACACCCCTAATGCAACTTTATGCAGCACACCCCTAATGCATCCAAGATAAAGACCAACTTATTACAGTGCCTCAAGGTACAAATGAACATCTCTCTGTACCATTACGATGTGTAAGAGTTGAACCGAAAAAAGGTTCAACTTTGTATCACTTAGAATTGTGCAATGTGTATGAGAGGAAAGAAGCACATACTTTACTTTACTATACCACAGTAATTGTTGTGTTATCCAACAGTTTCAAGTTACAATTTCTATTAAATACTGCACTGAGTTCCTGACTATTCCTCACATTTCAATAATGGGACAAAAAAATAGTATTATGTTGCACTAAAAAGCATAAGTTTGAAACTGATTTGATATTTATTTCCTTGTCACAATCAGAAATTAGTATTGCTTCTGGTATCTGAAGACAATCAATGTTAACACATCAAAACTATGAGAAGATAAAGGACTAATTAATATTCAACAAAAGAGAAAGTGAAATCATCAAAATCAAAAGGTCAAAATAATCAGACAAACAGCTTGAAAAGAAGGAGAATTAATATCTATTCCCATCAAATAAAAATACATGTATAAAGAGTGCAATTTACTCACAAAAACAAACATACAAAATTAAACAATTGATTTGAAAGTACTGATACAATCCTACAAAATATATTGACTGTGAAATAAAACATTGATGTACAATATTGAGAAAACCAATTTCCTGATACAAGCCCTACAAAGTCATTTTAAACTTATAATCACCAGAACAATCTCAACATTAGATTGGAAGAGGTTCATCGTGGTGAAGAATAATTGAAGAGAGTTAATCAGTTAATCGTGAGACAACTGATTAACTCTCTTCAATTAATCTCAACATTGTATCCTTAGCTTACCTTTCCTCTGCTTTTCTTTGAACTTGATAAACCCATTTTAGTCACAAATATAAATTGACTGAAGCAGAAAAATATCAACAACCACCACCAGCCTAGTGATCATTATTATGAGACTAACAAAGGATTCTGAAATTGTTTGAAACAAAGCTTTTACCACCTAGCGAGACAGAGTACCTCTTCCAAAAATGGAAAGTTCATGAGATAATGATTATATTGCGTGACATTCTTTGGCTTGTAATAACAAGAGAGACACAAAAAAAGACAAGAACAGAAGGTTTTTCAAACATCTGTTAAAGGAACAAACACAAACATGTATGGATTGATGCAAAGTTTATGCTAATAATGAAAATATATGTCAGGAATGTATTTTCACAGTGAAAGTATGAGGTTAAATATCATGTTTAAATACAGTGTGGGACTAATGGTGTGTTTTCACGAGGCATGCAAACAATTCAGAGAAGTATTTCTATGAATGTGTTGCGACAATGAAGCCGTAAACCATTCTTGTGCAGTTTGTGCATAGTTCTCACAACATATGTGCTAATGTCGTGTGTAGGGCTGCTGACCTATGACCGGTCCACATGCACGAAAAAGACGGGAATAAAATGCATTCTCCAAACTGTCTGAATCTGTCTGGGGTTTCATAAAGATTTTGCGAACATCACACGTCATGAATAAGTAGTGGGGAAATATGACAAAGCTTTTCAGACATTTTCAAGACCAAATCACGAGCAAATCACGACCCGGGATGCTGGAAACATACACAAGAAATGTTAACCTGTTTTGAAATTCCCACTGAACTAAAACCGACTCTATCGAACAATTGATGACGCCTCCAAACCCCTGTGCATGTTTGGCGAACTTTTGGAGCCTTAAATATGAATACTGGACTTTGCCATTTTTTTTACATTCACATCCTTCGCGAATCATTCGCATGCCTCGTGAAAACCCACCTTAAGGCGATTGTGATAGGTGTGAGTTATAGTTAGACATAAGCCTGCATGAACAGTGGGAACATGGTCCCTGAATTAGCCTGTAAGAGCTCAAATACAGGGTCGAAGAGAATTCAGTATTTAACCAGTTAAAAAAAGAAGGGCGGGCTGTTAGGAACCCTGTACACCCCCATAGTTTGTCCTTGTGTAGGTGTATAGCGTGTAAAAATAATATTCAGGATATTAGTATTCTTAGTCTCACTCTCAGGACCTTAAATAAATATTACTCTATCAGCTACTGAGAGCTAGAATTACTACTTCTGAAGGATATCAGTCAATGGCCTTTTAGCTACACGCATGACATTTTACAAGATATTGCTATATGTTATTGAAATATGAAATAACATGATTTTTTACAAATGTAGCCATACATAAGTCCATAATTTGACTGAAATGAGTTTTATCCTTAAGCGTGACAGATTAAAAAATGGGACAGAACCACCTCTTTCCATACAGTGGATGTCGATCAAATTGTTTGAAGTTTTTCTTCATTTTGTAACGGCATGTTCCTTTCCTTTCCATCATTCCATCATTTATACACCATGACTGTAGCATCCACAAATAAACCAACTTAGCATCATGTGAGGGCCACATGCATTCCTATCACTTCCCTCCATACCAAAGCCATACGTGCGGCTCAGAGGGAACTCCCAATGTGAGTGATAGTCTTGTGTGATAACAGCTAGACTGCGTCATCAAGCCGACCTCACCTTGGAACACGATACAACAATCAACCTTGGACTATCATAAATTAATGACTAACTTGACCTCAATTCGACTTCCTTTCCACAACAAAATTAACAAAATACACAACAAGAAAGACATATGGGGAGGTTTTTACGTTTTTGTTCACGATCAAGTTGGCAAATACATGTCCCAAATAAACTCTGTGAACCAAATTCTTAACCAAAATGCTTTCTCCGTTGTTTTGATGGAAACATGATTCCATACATATCTCTAAAATTCATGAATCCATTTTGAGATTCGAGGGGAAATACACATTTTTCTTTGTCCAAAGATATGAGATACATCAAAATTAGAGATGGTGTATCCTTAGTTTTCTAGACCTTTAGGAGACTCCTCTTTTCTTGCTACTATGCAAATGAGTAAAGTTTCGTTTTATAATATACATGCAAATTTTCCCACATGTCTTCATCATGCTCTTGATTTAAAAAGAGCACAGATTAATCTAGACAAGATATGAACACCTTAAGAATTAAGATCTTTATTTTGTTCTTCACTATTTTTTTTTCTTATGGAATTTACGTGGATATGTATTTCAGTCAATCTAAACTGAATCGATAGCTTCTATAAAATAGAGTAATTATCCCTTTAAGACCGATAATGAAGTTTACATGAAAAATGTAGCGAGCAAACCCACTAATTCTATAGATCAGTGTATAAGGCTCATTTGCATAGACTGACGAGATTAGATATGCAACACATATATCTAATACATTTTCCACTTCCACATTGGAAACTATAATTATATTTAAAGTTGTCATTATCATTATAGTCAAATATGACTGGCTTGTTCAGCTGAAGTGAAGACACAGCTATATACCACGGCTAGACTAGTTCAATCAATACCCCACATGATGGCCAAACCATCTACTGCCCTAGGACACTTAGAGGAGGAAGTAGCTTAAACGAACATCACCGGAAACACACGTATCCTCTTCCTCCCTCATCATACGCCTCCAGCAGTTCACTAAAAAATACTAGGTGTACCATCAGATACCATTAAATAGTGGTAGATTTAGAATGGCACACCTGGCTCATCTTACTGTGAAACCTAAATGGCATACCTTAAGTTCATACCAAAAACAAAACAAAAATCTGCCCTCCTAATTGTGTAATTTTTGTGAATTGCTCCCTCCCCTTTAAAATCCTGGATCTGCCCCTGCCATTATAGAAAAGAAAAATCCCTAGAGATCTTATTTTGAAAATATATCAAGACTTCCCCAACTGAAGCTTATGCCTTTGACTGTAGGCCAGCAGTACCCTGCAAGTTCAATTTTATATAATGAACTATCTACATCTAATGATATTAGATATGATGATGACTAACATGAGAGAGAGACACAGAGAGATAGAGAGAGGGGGAGGGAGGGAGAGAGGGGGAGGGAGGGAGAGAGGGGGGAGGGAGAGAGAGAGAGGGAGGGAGAGAGGGAGGGAGAGAGGGAGAGGGAGAGAGAGAGAGAGAGAGAGAGAGAGAGGGAGGGAGGGAGGGAGGGAGAGAGAGAGAGAGAGAGAGAGAGAGGGAGAGAAATGGAGATGGAAATAGAGATTTAAAGATAGAAGAGGAGAAAAGAGAAAGACAAATATGAGAAATCAGAACCCCCTCCCATACCCTCACTTTTCACTTTTATGTCCTTCTTCTATGACCAGTGCCTCTCGCCAAAATCCCAACAATGACATGACCAAGGAGGTACTAGGCAAGCTTGCCTAGTACTTCCTTGACATGACCCACACTATGCCAATAATACATGATAGGAGAACAAGAGAAAGCTGGATTGCTCGTGACAAACGTATCGATCCGTTAGAAACAAGACAGGAACAAAACAAAACCCTGAGAAGTGCCAAGGACTTTCCAATACGTCATCCTGCAACTAAATGAGGTTAAAATCTAACTAAGATTCCAACTGCACTGTACCGCATTGCTACCGAAGATTCTACGCAAATTAAGTCATAATTTCAAACAAATGTATTAGGTAGAAATGTCTAGAATTTCATAATCCAATGTAACATATAACTATACATCTTTGTGTGAATATAGTCTGAAAACATTTTCTTGGCATCCAGCTTTGGACCCTTCTTTTAAGTGACTATCTGGGAACTAACTACTGTATTACATTCATCCCTTTCAAATTATTGTATTTCAATAGTCATAACACAGATTGCATATTTCAGTTATTGCTAGGTCTGATAAACCTCTAACAACACACTAAGGTTGTAATGTCCAACTTTTGCTCATAAAGAAAGCATAAAACTTACATTTGTGACAAAAATGTCCTATATATCATCTGCGAATAAGGTGTACCCATATGTGTCTTGCCACAAGGGTTCAACAGTTTTTCTCGCTAATGCGAACAGGTTTGAGTGAGTAAGTGGCATGTAATTAAGTTGTCAGGGTGCGTAAACGAATTAGCCTCAGACTATTAGCTGCATCTGAAAATATTTATTTTCATGTCCTTGATTATAATAAGCTGAGAGTATACAAATAACAGGTCAAACTTAAATTAAACGAAGTTAAAAAGGAAAACCTTAAAAGTAATGATATCATTTTCAGCACAAATGCATCTTGATGGTAAAAATCTAGGAGTTGATAATGATATGGTAATACTCAAGCTCTATGAGGGGTGGGTCTAGCAAAGTATCTTGCTAAAATACAGATGTGCAAGAATATGATTAAATTAGAAACAAACATTGAATTTAACACTTCAAGAGGTCATACATTGCACTCAAGTAATCTTTGAGACTACTTGTAACAATATTCTTTAACATAAAACTATAGCTAAAGAAAATGTGCATCCCATGGATTGGCATCATTCCCAGAACAAGGTCTTCTCTTTAAAGCAACACAAATGAAAATAGAAGTTCATGTTGCATAGAAGTCCTGCCAACTTTCCAGTGCATTTAATTGTATGTATACCACTGAGAGTGAGATATATCTGTCGTGTTAACAGATATGTTCAGTGACAGAAAACATAATCTGCATTGAAAAAATATACTTTTCTAAAAAAAATGAAAGAATTAGAATTATTAGAAGTCCAGACATCTAGTAACCTGTAAGTTAAATTAGAAAGAGAATCATAAACATCTGGTCATGTTCCAGATTTCTAGAAAACACAATTATGCAAAAGTATAAAAACATGTTGTTCTAAATGCTCTAAAGAAGACAGCATAGAATGATAGATGGAAACCTAGATCATAACTATAATGAAAGAAATCTGAATTTAACTGGCAGACAATGCAGCTACAGAAAAGAATGTTTCTCAACTGTAAACTGATTGACATATCCTTGAAGTTGGAAATAGCAGGAATACACATTTTTGTCAATTAGGTCAAATTTTATCAAAAATAGAGCATGTATACAAGATACAAAAGAATATCTTGCCAGGTTTACTGATCAAATGAAGTCATAATAAGTAATGGTGTGTTGGTTTACTCTTTTAACAATGGCCTGTAGTTCCATTTTACAATAGTTGTGTACATACAGCTGCATTTACAAAAGTCTTCATATCGTGTGCATGTGTTGAGAGCCAGAAGGGCGCTAACTCAGAGTTTTAACACATAGTTAACGCCCTTCTGGCCCTCAACACATGATATATCCATTCAGATAAGGAGAGACATATACTCAATAAAAAAGAAAATAAGGGAATTACATCAGGGGGAAAAAATGAGAAAGAGAAAACAAAAGAGGGCTGGATGAGATACAGAAAGGGGGGGTCGTAATATAGGGAGAAAGATGTAGAAAGAAGACAGAGAGAGAGAGAGAAAAATGAAAGGGGAGGATGAGAAAGAGAAGAGGAAAGAGGAAAGGAGAAAGAGAAAGAAGGAATGGAAAGAGTTTAAAGATGAAAACAGAGAGAAACAGAAAGAGAGAGAGAGAGAGAGAGAACAGACAGATGGGGAGGAGGAAGGAAGTGGCAGAAAGGGGGAAGAGCGCTGATCATTGGTATTCCTTAAATTCTTAATGCATCAAATAATTTCTAATGATAAAGACACATCACCAAAAAGAAAAACAAAAAGCAGAAAGAAATCATTCTAACATACCCTCTTAGAGAAAAAGCTTGATTCTGAGCAGTGAAAGGCTACATTGATGCTTGCAAACGGTGATTTAGACGATGACGACGGTGATGATGATGATGATGATGACGACACTGGTGTTGGGACTTGCTGAGGAGCTGGGATTTGAGAGGGGAGGGGTGGAGGGATGCCCCCCTGAAGGGCATGAGGAGGGGGTTGCTGGTGGTATTGGTGTTGCTGCTGGGGGTATTGTTGTTGACGAGGAGAAGGGTGATGGTGATGGGGGTAGGATCCATGGGAGTCATAACCCATTTGCGGTGGGAAAGAAGGGTTCCCCGGCACCCCAGGGTTTGGAGAATGAGGGGCGTGGTAGAAGTGAGGCGAGGAGGCCATAGGGGGCTGTGTAGCACCACAAAATGGTCCGTACCCAAATGGCTGACCAAAGCTGGGGTACTGATGACTGGGGTACTGATGACTGGGGTACTGGTGGCTGGGGTACTGGTGGTTGGGGTAGGGGCGTGCGTGGTAATCCGGTTGAAACATTGGTGGAGGCAGGTGACCAGAGGTGCACCCATGCACCCCTGAAGAAGGACTTGGCATAGCTGAACAGTACATTTTGAGTTTTGTTCCAGAGCAAGACTTACAGCTTTATTGATATCCACATCAAGCTTTCAAACAGATATGCAAACACTCTAAAAATATGTTGATTATTAAAATTACATCACAAAGTCAGAAGAGGATCTCTTGTCACAACAAATGAAGGTAGGCAGATCAGAGTTTCAGTTGTGAAGACAGATTAACACAGTTAAGGTCAATAAACACAAAGATATCTAAAGTTGATGTGAACATAGACTTTGAATACAAGCAATTCAGTGTCGCAGGTGAAACAGATTCCACAATTGAAAGTACTCTCCTTTAAGCCTCAGATCTTTTGGAATGGTACTGGATGAACATAGTAAAAACAACTAAGATGCGTCCTTTTTTAGTCAGAATCTCTAATTTGTGTTTCTTTCACACATTTTGATTTTCCTTCTGCTAATCACTACTCCCACACTTTCCAAAGAAGATGTAGTCCAGGACCTCATGCAATGCCAGGAGCAAATTCACTCATGCACGCTGCTTACAGAAAAGCTATGCATAATATTGACATGTTTATTGTAGGTAAATGATGTCTTATAACAAACCTCAAGACTTGAGCCTGTTGCCTTGATGCAAGTCTTTTTTTTTTTTACAAATCAAGGTCAGAAGAGTCAGCAAAAGAAGAGAAAATTATAATTTAATATCGGTTGATGCAAAAAGTATGGCAAGATTCTCGCAGTGATGTTGAGCTTCTTGATGAAGTTTGACTCTTAATTTCCACATGTTCCCATCAGCTGCTGACGTGCCTTAAGTCCTGTTTTCACGAAAGAACGTAAAAATGTCAAGTTTGATGGTAGGGCGCAAACCCCGATAACAACAGTACTCGGGAGAAATCAGACCCTCGTGCCTCTGAGTTCACCCAGCAGCTGTGCCGCTGCCGCAAGCCCTCAGCAAGCCCGATGATCGAAGGTCCAATGAAAGATTCCTCCTGAATATAAGCTCAGCTGCAGCAAGAACACAGCACAGGCTTGCCAAAACAGCACCCTTTAGATGCAAACGCTCTAAGAACAGTGATTGGATGGTCGCGGAGCACAGGACGTTGAATATCCTTATCGGTTAGCGCAGCGGACGCATGAAGAAAACAAGATTGCAAGGTAGCACGATAGGAGGACAGAAGGAGAGACTGAAGAAGAAGTCTCTCTCGCTCACCGGACTTGCTTAAATCAAGTCTTATTAGTGCAATGCTAGCTCTGACTCCTATTTGTATGTCTTCCTGAACCGTGCTGCGAGCAGGGGTAATACTTAAGGGAATAGCGGGGGGAGGAAGTACCCCTTTGGGTAACAAATTTAAACGGTGGTGTTGCATTACAACCCCACATCCCCACATCAATAACCTGCACCTCATCTTATCAATTCTCACTACAAAACGAGTCTGTGAAGAAGGCAGAAACGTTCAGGTGAGCGCCAGCAAGGGATTATGGGGAGGATGTCAAGGTAATTCTCCCTCCCAGTGGTGTGTTTTTCCGCCATCGAGTTTTGACCTTTCAGAGGCCGGATAAGCGACTCTTTAAACAAAACAAGATGGGGGTCCTCCATAAACCCAACGCGAACATAAATTCAGTTATTATGAAGGAAGATGCTGATTAGAATTGCTTTTCTGTTGATCCTGGTCGATAATTAATGGCCCTACCCCAAGAGGAAAGGGTGTGTTTTAGAGAGACATTCAATTGCTCCTTCTTCCAATCTACATATCTGGTGATAAAATACTTTCAGAAATAAATGACCACTAATTTCATTTTCAAAATGTGTCTCAGATTTAGAGTTCAGAAATGTTGGATCATTCCTCAACACTAACTGGAAAAAAAAATTAGACAAAATCTCATAGGACAGCAGTACACATGTCACATATTTTCTCTTTAGGGATAAAGAGGAGAAATTAACATCAACCTGCCATATTCCATTTAAAACAAATGAGAACAACCTGCAGAACAAATTGGCAATGCTTCAATGATGCTTGGTGTTAACAATTTTTCATTTAAACTTTTTTAGAAGAGAGAAATCAATAAATGAAGACATCCAGTTGTTTTTCAAGATGCATAGTAATGATCATTATAACTGGGATGCTAAGATAGTAACTAAATGCTTTAAGATAAGCAATTTATGGACCTACAAATGTACACCCTATCTGAGAAACACAGATTTGCTCACTGATCATGAAATAGAGCATTAATAAATAAAGACCTGCATTTGCAAGTCCTATCCAAACTGTTAGCATTTTTGAATAACGATGTTTGATCAACTCTGTTAATTTCTCAGGAAAAGTCTGATGACTTTTAAATTCAGCACCATTTCTCAACAAGAAAAATTGTCTTCATCCTGGTGTCTGATTTTAACACCAACAACTAAGAAACCTGAAGAATGCATTGAGGATCCTAAGATCTTAAGATGGACACTTTATAGACAACTAAATCAACATTTCAAAGGACTGCAGGAGTGGTAATGTTTTCAAAATATTGTACCTCAGTAATTACAAGTATATCATTTAATCAATCATCATAGAGGTTGTATGTATAGAGGTGTTGTGGATCAGTGGATAAGTCCCCGGACTGTGAACCACGAGGTCCGGAGTTCGAATCCCACCGCAGCACTAGCATCCTTTGGCAAGACGTTAATCTACATTTGCCACTCTCCACCCAGGTGTTAAATGGGTACCCGGTAGGATGGCGAAAGGTAATGTCCTTTGCTTAGCATGTGTGCGCTTAACAGACGCCTGGCTGGAATGCTCCCCAGGGAGTGGAGAATGTGCATACACTGTGTGCGGGCGTGCCAGAATCCAATGACCGGGGATAATAATAATGCGCCATGAGCATCTTTCATGATGGATACCGGCGCAATACAAATGTCCATATTATTATTCTTATTCATCAGTTAAAAACAAACCTGGTGATTCCTTGGCCCCTTTGAAAGCTGACTTATCATTTAACCTCTTACAGTGTGATGTGCTCTAAATGCAAGCCAACCTAATATCTTAGTATTCTACATGGACTTTCCCTTCAACCCCAATTCTACTTTAGTTGTAATTAAATCAATTAATCACTCATCACTCATGATTGTCTTCTACTCCTATATTTAAAATAGACCTTGGTCAGGTCTGAAATTAGCTGATCTTATCCTCGGCCACAGGATTAAAGACTGACGTAGGACTTGGTCTAGTCATAATCTCACACTCTCTCTCTCTCTCTCGCTCTCTCCCTCCCTCTCTTTCTCTCTCCACCCAAATGAAAGGTCACTGGTCAAATTTATGTTGGCAACATGCTCATTAAGATAACAGAATCATTACAAACAATATATAGAAGAGGGGCTATAGGCTTCATTGCGTCAAAGTGCAACAGACATATTTCACCTTATTCTGTTAAACAGAAAGGTCAGAAAAGGAGGATGCTGTAGCTGTACCGGCCTTAAAAGTGCCCCCTCCCAATGAAAAAAAATAAATAAATGGGGCTGAGGTGATTTACTGTCTAAAATCATAAAACATGCAGTCCATTTTAATTAAAATCTACAAGTTGGATATAATGCATAAGTTCTCAATAGTTTGACTTAAAAGATGCCCTTGCAAATAGAATTTGAATTCATACATTTCCTCTTCTCTCTTCTACTGCCCCACATATATTCTTATAAAATCTTGGAAGTGCACTGTGGAATGCAAGATAGACCTCACTGAACAGCATCAAATAAATGATATTTTCTCACTTGAATCTAACATCAAATGTCATCAAAGGCATGCGACGTCAAAAAATGAAAATTTATTCTGCTATGATGAAATAGTGCATTGGGCAATAAAATATATCTTCTCATTAGAGCTAGAAATGTTTCAAATGATATTCTTGAACATAATGCTTTTGTGGCTTTAAATGGAAATTGTACATATTGGCTTATTATGAAGAATGTATATCTAACAATATGAAGAATAGATGTTTATCAACATACACTACACATACTGATGAAAATGAAATAGTATGCCTGCCAAATGAAATATATAAATTCTCATCACGAAAAGAAAGCATTCAAATTTATGATATATGGAAAACATTTGTCAAAAACCTGAGTGCAAATAAGTAGGCTCCTAGCTTTTAAAACCTTGAGGAAAGACGGAAATGTATATGAGATAAAATCAAGGAGATTCTAGAGAGTGACTAGAGGATCATCCTTGAAGTGGGAAAGGAGAGCTTGAATGAATCATCTAATTTCATATTTTGTTCATTTCTGGAAATATAAGAAGTATACCATCTTTGATTCTAAAGGAATGCTGACATCAACCTGAATTATGGCAGTTTAATTTCACAATTTTATACTGTATCAAAATGGTATTGTACTCATATACAAATGATGCAAATTCAATTGTTTACAGCAAAACATTATTTTCAAAATAGGCTAATATTAAGACATGATACAACACTTTACAAGCCAAGTTCTAGAAGCCATATCTGTCAAACATTCAAATGTTTGGTTCCTAAACATCAATAAATATGTATTTCACCAATTTTTTTTAGAAAATGCATAAATAAATGTTTCCGATGATATATATCTCCTAAAACATGCACATCCCTACATCTTCCTTCTTAGCACTAGGGTAAAAAACTGTCACTCATCAGAAACACTACAAATCTGAACTATTCACCTTTCAGATTGGAAGATTAAGGATGAATTTTGCAGAAAAAATATGTTTGATTTGATCAATTTAAACAATTTGACGGCTAAAAATATTGTCTGGAAACGGCTGATAGGATCAAATTGAGTATTTTGAGATCGGATGGGGTCGGGGGCATGACACACCGACAGTATGAGACATGTCCTAGCACATGAGTGGTATTTTTATAATCAGTGTTGTTGCCATGGCGACTAATATCTATTGTCTGGAATGACTCATACTGAGACATGAGCATAGAATTAAGGGTGTGAGCCACATCCTACCTCTCCATGTTATGTGCCTTAATTTACTACATGTAAGCAAATTAGAATTGATTACTTACAGACCAAAATACTCTCTAACCTAAATCTCTATTATCTCTGATACCAAAGTAGAAAGTGGTCTGCCAATATCACATCGCACAAATTTAAGACTGCATCTATGTAAGCAGAAGGACATCAAACTTGTGCCTCTTTGTAGAAATATTAATAACAGCAAGGAGAGAACTATATTAATACCTTGTTATAATTTCTCTTTGCAAAAAGTTAGTGCGGAAGATCCTTAATAAACACATTGCATGAAATAAATTCCTATTCATGCAAAGCATATCCACACTCGAGATATAGCAATGCATATATGTTTATCAATAGAATATGATTATTATTCTAAGAAAATGGAATATGAGTTGAATAAAATCACCTCTAAAAGAACATTAATGTAGAGTATTCCAGAATATGAAGCCAATATAATATAATACAATATAATATAGTACAGTGGAAACACACTACAACAAGGACCTTGGGACCATGAAAATTACCTTGTTATATCACGAATCTCCTTTTATATCAGGGTAAAAAACACAAAAGAACATAAAGACCTGGGACCAGCAAAATTACGTTGTTATATCAGGAATCTACTTATATCAGGTTAAAAAACACAAAAGAACATAAAGACTTGGGATCAGAAAAATTACCTTGTTATATCAGAGCTCTTTATACCAACTTTCCACTATATATATGATTGAGGTGCGTATGATAACATACTCACCTCAAACAAAACATTTATATGCCTGGAGAGTATTTCCGAATATGAATCCAATATAATGTCATTGTCACAGGAAATCTCCACTCAAAATAATCTTGTCAAACAATAAACATGAAATAATCAAATAACAGATGTTTATACAGTCATGCATATCACAAACATCAATGTTTTCTAGTCCTTAATGAATAAACGTTAATTAATAAGAAGATGTAAAGGGGGAAATACTTGGTGGTACTCCAACGTCCATTAATTAGCAACGATGCTTTATCATGTTTGGCACAAAACCGAAACTCGAGGATGTAACCACAATGGGCTTTATATGTAAATGATTGATGGCTGCATGACTTTTAACTTAGGTACACATATAATATTAATGAATTACAGAGACAATTAATAGAAACAGTACATCACATACATGAAGAGATGGATTCATATGCTGATGATGTGTAGAAGATGACACAATATATCCTATACACTCGTTCTACCGCACACGGAGTGTTGAGATGTAATCATCCAGATCTACAACCAGATACACTAACATTCTGATTTGAAATATACATGAACTGTAACTGATTCAAAATTCAAAATTTTCATCCACAACTTCATATCACTGCTGCCTCCAAATGTTTCAAGTGTATTCCAACAAGTTCCACTATAAGTACATCCAGCATACAGTGAGAGGCAGGTAGAATACAACAGTCTCGTGATACCAGCAACTTCTATATCACTGAAGTTTTCTGTTGGAAATACTGGTGGGTCTCCAAATGGACCAGAGATGGACTTTGCAGAACCCCTAGTACAACAGATTCTGCAGGTGGGTCCATGCGATACAAATAACAGAGTTCAAAACCATCTGCCGATGTATATAGAACCTAATGATTGAATTTGAATCTACCATTTTTAATGGCATTATTTTGATCATGGGGGAGAGAGAAATAAAGTGGTTATCAACAAAGGAAGTAGTATCCTCCAGGCCCAGGCGGAAATAATATCAGGGAAATCATAGGAGCCTTGCCTCAATTCAAAGGGCATATCCATTCATTTCAAATAAAAGGAATCAGACAGAGCATTAAATTGTACAAACCAGTGAAGTGAGAGTGCAGAGTTTGAACAAATTTGATGATTTGGTACTTTTACTTTGTAAATGAATGACTTGCACAGTCACACAATCAGCATGAAGTGAAAGAGAGAAAGAGATATTTGAACTTTCTGGTAAGGGGGGGGGGGGGGGGTGGTTGGTAAGTGGAGGGGAGCATCTATCACCCCTGGTAGTCACATGATTTGATTGGTGGATTGATGAGGAAGCCACAAAGGTCAAGGGTCATACCCAGATCAACAATCCAATCATTACCAGGATCTCTTCAATATCTGAAGCAGAAAAACGAGTTTCAATCAACATAAGCGGGATACTTCATACAGGAAGAGGGGAAGAGGTAAAGAGGCTGAAATAGAGGCTGAAATACAAGCTAACCGGGAGGCCACAATACATCTTCATATCTGACCGATGTTTTTAATACAAAAAAGTAAGTTGGTGCATCCCACACGTTTGAGCAAAAGGGTAAATGGACAAATAACATTTCTGAAGTGAATTACAAGTACTGTAAACATGGAAATTTTCACAGTACATTAATTTTTGCGGGTTTCGTGCTATTTTCAGCAAGATATTAGCATGATTTCCTATGCGGTTTGAATTGCGCGCTTCAGCACATAACATGTGTGTACTTTGTGTGTGACCAATTCATTTTTGAGCGCGTATGTGTAGTTGCGCACGCCGTATGCATATGAATGGACTGCATGTGTGTGATTAATAAATGGAGTTGGTGTACATACGAGTGAGCAAATGTGCAGCGCGAATTTAAGAACCTGTGAATATGTTTTGGGTTCACTCAGCGCGAAAATAACAGCGTTTACAGTATTGCAATCAGCTGAGCTCTGAAACAAACATGATTGATAGATAAGAGACTCCAATAGGTAATTAACTTTCCCTTGATATATGACAGCATTTCGTCTGTTGGGAGCCAGAAGGACATTAACTCTATGAAGAAGTATATGAGTTAACATCCTTTTGGCTCTCAGCACACAATTTCTTCTGAATCATATTGATTCAGTTATAACCCCATAAACATCTGACTTGGCACCAATTCAGTTATGGGTTGGGCTTGAGTTTGGATAGGACTTAAAGCTGTAGGTCCCTTGGATGCATATCCTAACATCTGTTATAAATTAAACATTAATTAATTAAATAATTAATTTTTTTTTTGCATCCTCAAAAGCAAATGCAGGTCTTTATTTATTAATGCTCTATTTCATGATCAGTGAGCAAATCTGTCTTCCTCCGATAGGGTGTACATTTGTAGGTCCCTAAATTGCTTATCTTAAAGCATTTAGTTACTATCTTAGCACCCCAGTTGTAATGATCATTAGTGAAACATTACTATGTATCTTGAAAAACAACTGGATGTCTTCATTTATTGATTTCTCTCTTATAAAAAAAGTTTAAATGAAAAATTGGAAACACCAAGCCTCAATGAAACATTGCCAATTTGTTCTGCAGGTTGTTCTCATTTGTTTTAAATGGAATATGGCAGGTTGATGTTAATTTCTCCTCTTTATCCCTAAAGAGAAAATATGTGACATGTGTACTGCTGTCCTATGAGATTGAACTTGATTTTGTCTAATTTTTTCCAGTTAGTGTTGAGGGATGATCCAACATTTCTGAACTCTAAATCTGAGACACATTTTGAAAATGAAATTAGTGGTCATTTATTTCTGAAAGTATTTTATTTTTAATAGGTAATTAACTTTCCCTTGATATATGACAGCATTTCGTCTGTTGGGAGCCAGAAGGACATTAACTCTATGAAGAAGTATATGAGTTAACATCCTTTTGGCTCTCAGCACACAATTTCTTCTGAATCATATTGATTCAGTTATAATCCCATAAACATCTGACTTGGCACCAATTCAGTTATGGGTTGGGCTTGAGGAAACATGGTTTATCTTAATTTACACCAAACCAAACATGTTGACTTGATGTGATTATTCTTCCAATCAGAGCCTCTATTTCATAGACTGAAATATCTGCCTGAGAGCATCTTACAGACTGCCACAATGTCAGTGAACTTCAGCTCATGTGGTTAACTTTAATTTACTAGAAACCAAACATGTTGATGTGACTTGGGATTAATTGGTGATATTAGTTCCTGCAATAAGAGACTCGAAAGGTAATAGTTGAGTATTTTGTCAACTCATACTACAATGTCAATGAACTCCTTATCCTAACCAAAGTACTGGGGAGTGTTTCATCAAGCGTTTTGTCAGTGATTTTTACTGACAAATTTGCTCTCAGCCAATCAGATGCAAGGATTTCAGTAGCTTATAACAGTTGTCAGTAAATATCACTGACAAAATGCTTGATGAAACGCTCACCTGATCAAGTCTAATATTAATAACCTGTACAGAAAGACCAAACACTACAGGGAAACAGAAAGAGTGGGCTTTATAGTCAGGTGGTCTTTGTATACAGGGTCCTTGTTTTTAATCAATCTATCTCTATGCAAAACATGTACTGCTCATTCAATGAATACATACCTATTTAAAATTCTTCTTAGTTTGTAACATATGCAGTCAAGTATCTAATCGTATAATGTATGAATTAAGAATTACATCTGAAATCATTTCACATAGAAATTCACCAGACAATAGAGAGTATGTACCAAGATACAGCTTTAGATGAATGTCATTTCGTATCTATACTGCTCCTTCATGCTTTTTCTATTTCACAGATCTGAGCAAAAAATAGATTGCTACACTAGCTGGTGTCTGAAGATAAATGTCAAATGGGAAAATGGTGAAGACGCTTCACTCTGTTCTATTGCCACTAATGGGTTTCAATGCTTCTATGAAACCTCAGGCTGATTATTCTAAATAGGGATGTATAATATCAAATGTGAGACTGACCTAATTAACTTCAATACCCTCTATCATATTGTATGTTGAGAGCCAGAAGGGTGTTAAGTCTATGTAAAATAATAGAGGTAACGCCCTTCTGTCTCTCAGTAGACCATTAAAGACTTAGCACTTATGGATTTAGGTTGAACCAGAAAAGTTTAATAACCTCCAGATCCAGCTGGTGATATTGCTCGGAAAGAGAGGAAAAGACAAGATTATAGAAGTAACATTCTGACAGAAAAACCATATGTTGTATAAAGTGAGTAGAAGTGAGTTGGAGAAAGAGGTAGGCAGAGACAGAAAATGGGTGACACAGGATGAGAGACAAATGAATGGCTATAATCAGAGATTATGAAATAAGAAGAAGTAGTCTAAGAATTAAAAGGAGAAATAGTAGCAGAAGTACATGTAGAATTAGTAAAAGTACAAGCAGTGTACAATAAAAAGTTCAGTCAAAGCAAGTACATGTAGATGTAGGCACAGACATAGACATTTAATTAAGGTTAGAAATATAAGTCAAAGTAGAGTAGAAGTAGAGCTAGAAGTAGAAGTAGAAGTAGAAGTAGAAGTTGCAGTAGAAGTAGAAGTAGAAGTAGAAGTAGAAATGGAAGTAGAAGTAGAAGTAGCAGAAGAAGTAGAAGGAGAAATGGAAGTAGAAGTAGAAGTAGCAGAAGAATTAGAAGTAGAAGCAGCAGTAGCAGTAGCAGTAGCAGTAGCAGTAGGGCAATTTCACGGTAATGGAAGGACATTCAGAAACAGTTTCTGTCCGATTGTCCTTCCGTTACCACGGAATTGCCCAGTAGCAGTAGCAGTAGTAGTAGCAGTAGCAGTAGAAGCAGAAGTAGAAGTAGATCCAAATTACTCTCCAATCCTGCATATTTTGTTTCTCCCTGGCATCCACTATGACACCTTACTATGAAGTTGATGAAGAGTTCAAATCTGGGGTCGCTATAGTAAGCCCGATAACTCTGTGTAGAGCGTTATTAGTTTTAAACCCTTCTGTCTCTCAGGAAATGACATCTTTGAGACCGGTTTTAGCCATCTGCCTTCCACCAGACGCTGAAATCACATTGGCTTCATGCCATCAATAGCATACTAGAGGCAATTAAGTGGTAACCATACTCCCAAAGCAATTGATGACATGCATCATAAGCTTTGCTCAGTCTAAAATATCATTATATTATCAAATTTAAAAGATCAGGGTCTGAGTGTCTGATAATTCGTACTTGCCTATTACTATAATGGCAGCTTCATGCATTCAACAAGAAAGCTTATGTTTCTAAAGCAAGTTTTATTTGAAAAATACACATTATGAGATGAAATAAACTACATCTTAAATAGATGTCCAATACCAATAATATCAAGCATTTACACTGGTACTGTGCCACCAATGTATCATACACCACACTTTTTCACAATTTTCCATTTGCCTGACATTTACAGGGCATTAGTAGAGAATTCCTGATACATTTTACGAATGCATCTATGAAAGCCTACTCATTGTTTACAAAAAGAAGGCAAGAAAGTGTTCCATGTATTTAATCTTGATTTATAAACTTTGAAAATTTGATAGAACAGATGAGCTTTTCTTGTCCGAAGTATTGAATTCATTGTAAAGATTTTGAACACATGTAGCACCAAAATGGTTAAAACATATGTCAAATAGAAGACGTCATTGTAACCATTAGGATATGGAGAAATGTAAAAATTATTTCACAGATAAGAATAATCCATCTGAAAGAAAATATTTATTAAAAAGATTACCTGCGCGAAGCGGAAACCACCCACAGCAGTCATTTGTCCTTAACTGTTCCAATGTGTACATCCACAGAAATAGTCCAAGCCCACATGGAATTAATTGCACAACTCTCAAAACACAATGTTGCTACATGTATGTATTAAACCCACATGTATAGTCTAGCTGCCACATAAAAGAGCAGCTAAGGAAGCTACGATGCTACAGCTAAAGACCCACTACAGTAAAGCAGCGGGAATAAATTGCATATTTCCCGCCGGCAGGAAGCACGGTGTCTGACGTATCTGGAGAGAGAGAGAGAACGAGCGAGGTGCGAGGACAACGGACCGAGATCGTGAAACTGATTCACCGATGAGGTTTATTATGAAGCGGTGATGACAATGAGGGATTAAGAGATTTTGGGGTTGTCAGTTCATATCAGCTTTGTCGATGGAGAAAGGAGGATCTACCTGCTCTCTCTCTCTCTTGTAACATTACTCCGCAAAATGACGGGTATCTAGAGCCTTACAAAGAGGCTCCATATTTCTATGCAATTAACAACCAATGTTATCCAATTTGCCTCTCTTGACATGCCTTAAGAAATATTTGTCAGGTAATTTATGAGGTTGAAATTTGAGGGATCCACTAAATATGGAGGGATTAGTCCATTTGGTTTCACCAATATAACTCTCTCCCTTTCACCTCATATCAGCATATCGTCTGAGAGCCAAAAGGGCATTAACTCTGTGTTAAAGCACATGAGTTAATGCCCTTCTGTCTCTCAACAGACGATATTCAAAATAATTGTGCAAGAAAATATGCAATCATTTATTCTTTGCCCATGAAGTCAATCTTGACATTAACCCCTACCATGCAGTGGGCGGAAAATCCTGCCCAAATGTTGGAGTGTTGAACATTTCGTTTAGTCTCAGAATGGCTTAAATAATCTTCCTCATACAGAAACCTGTGCCTTCAATATAATGTTTATTCCTGTGCAATATGTCTTTGCCCAGTTTGCTCCAGAAAAAAACTCATTAAAAGTTAATTATATAACTATTGAAAGTTCATTTCTGACAATTACTCAAAATCTGGAGGCATGGAAGTAGTTAAAATAGCTCAGATGTTAGATATTCTTTGTCTAAATGATTACAAAGTGAATCATATGCATCTTTTGATAAGCTGTAACATAGTACAATTAAATGTAAAGTCTACAAAATTACAGGAAATACAGCAAGAACTATTAAAGTATAGACTATAGATGATAGGCATCTCTGAAAAATCAGCAGGCACAAGTGGCATTCACGAAAACAAACCAGAACTTTTTTTGTTAAATTTGGTGATTATCTGTAAAAAAAAGTTTACATGTAAAAAATCAAACTTTGTGCCTCACTTTTGAAATATAAACCTAAACAAACTTTATTTTCATAATACATCCTCTGAAAACCGAGTTCAGTAATGCTGAAAGAAATGAGAAATCAATGGACTCACATAGTACATAATGATATCTCGTTATAAGGATTAATAGTCAAGTATCTGTACATAAAAAGTTAGTATACCAAAAAATAACAGTTCTACACCCATTGGAATTTGGATTGGAGACTCTCTGCAATTGTGCTATACTTGTTTAGATAACCTATTTTCTATCCCTGGCAACTCAAGGTGAACTAGATTTTGATTCTGTATAATAGTTTATTCAAAAAAAAAAATTGCCAAATGAAATAAAGAGAATAATAGGAGGGGGAACTTAAAAGACTGAACCTTTGAACCCAAGTGAAAGCTCACAGCTACATGTAGCATACCTGGGCCCAGTTGCATAAAACTTATCAATGGTCACTACCATGGTAACATCACTCAATAGCCAATCAAAATCAAGGTTTCCATGGGAATTACCATTGATGGCAAAGTTACCGGCTGATGGTGAGTTTTATGCAACGGGGGCCCTGCATTCAGAGTTAAACATATATTAGGCAAGCAGAGTTAATCTAATTAGGAAGATCCCTGGCCAAAAGACATCAAAACCGCAAACCATAAACATTGACTAATTTGCGCTATATTCATTTACGAGCATTTCATGCACACCAGAGGACACATTGTCTGTTGAGAGTCAGAAGGGAAGAACTCCATTGGAAATGATATGAACTTATACCCTTCTAGCTCCAAACAGACGCTGTAAAGTTGCAGAAATATTTGATACCACCCTTTCTATGGTTAAGATTATAAAGCCTTGATTGCAGTTTTGTATAGTTTTCAGATCCAAACTTTTAAGAAAACAAGTTAATATATCATTTGTTGAAAGCCATTAGGGCATTAATTCATATACTTTAAAACAAATTTAATACCCTTCTGGCTCTAAACAGATGATATAATCTATTTAAAAAGGGATAAATTCTAAAGTAACCAGATGAAGACACCACACATTTGAAATATACTTTATAAGAAGTACAAGGTGGAACAATATTGGTTTGTTGATGGTAAATCATGGCAATTCATGGCAAGACCCAGCTAGCAGAATCAGAAAGGTTGATGTACAATAATATGATTTTACCCCTTCTGCAGGCTCTCAGCAGACAATTTCATAATATGACCAAGGGTTACAGACAGTTATCAACTGCCCATGCATCAAAACCATTCCATTAGTGCTAGTTACATTCAGTGTTATTTGATTAGACACATGAAGGGTGTGTATATATATATATATATATATATATATATATATATATATATACATATGCGAACGTGAAGTCATTTTATCATAATACATTAAATGGGAAACAGACAATGATTAAGGTGGCGATATATACATCCCAAGATTACAAGAATGAAGAACAGAGGACAACAGTGCATGAGAGCCACGTAACAAGGAATTTTTTGATGATCACTTACTTCCTCTTCCTCCTCCTCTTTTTCTTCTTGGTCGTCAGGGCAACCATCATCACACTTGTTAAGGGTCTTATTAACAAAAAAAAAAGCAAATAAAACATGACATGCAAACTTCTCATGCATGGTTTTCAGTCCTACAACACATGCTCCGGGGACTAATGCTCTGTTGCCAATTTGCTACACCAACCTAATTCCTGACTTCATCACTCGACCAAACGCTTTACCTAACCCTAACCCTAAACTACAAGCTAGTTGCAGCCCTAACATAACCCTTATCCTATATCAATTAGAAGAAATAAAAACCTAGAGCAGATGTCACCAAAGCAAATATTGTATTACTGACTTCCCAACGGTACATTCTAGTAACTTGTGACCAGTGATTTGGCAAGACAAGTCTCAGTCATAGATTTTTTCAATGACTCAGGTCTTGGTCTTAATCCAAAGACCTAATACTACATGAATAAATAAGCAAAAGATTTCTCCTGGTTTAAGTTTCTAGACTCCAGGGCCCTGTCTCATTCTTTGTAAGACAGTGCAATGGTGTCAACTACAAATCTTAGGGTAAACCTGTCAGAGACATTAGGGTAGGGTTAGATATGCCATGCACTTTGCAATCCCACTAAAATAGGTAATAAAATAAAAATAAAATAAGCAATTGGATATACAAACAAATAACTGATTAATGTATTAAATATTAATAAGATCAAAAATCACAATACAGATCAAAAAGAAGAATTTATCCAATATAAAAAAAAATGAATTCGTAATCCCCAGATGAATTGGTAAAACAATGGCATATCCATAAATTATGGAGCCAGCATATGCCCCCTTTTTCCCTCCCTGAAGTGTAAGGGGTCAAAAAAAATATGATACAACCTCATTTTATCCATGGCACACAGACAAATGTTACACATTTTTCAATTAATTTTCAAGAAATTATCTAACCAGCAAGTTGCATAAAAGAAATGTTGCTATGAGAGGCTCTGAGCATGCAATGCAGATAATTGTTGTGAAGGATCCCTCAAATACAATATAATTCCACAATAGAATATAAGTTGATTCTTATGTTACAGGACCCAGAAGTGTCAATGTAAAAACAAACACATATACTGATCATGTTTCATGTTAGCAAGCTTCATTTATTAACAACATGAATGTGACATAACTAACCTGCATCAATGTCTCCCCCTTGAGTTGGATGTCAGAGAGGAAGCTAGCGATGTATTTTCGCTGGCTCTCTACTATCTCCCATTGGTGCTTCATTTGTCTGCGAACCAGGAACCCACGGATCACTGCCAAACAAAAAGATAATAAAATCAAACATTTCTTAAATAACCTACAGAATACAAGCCTGAGAAAAAAGATGAAAGTCAATTTTGACCCACTTTAAAAAAAAGGCTTTTTGTTCATGGGAGCTCTTTTTGGCTTTGGAGTTGAAAAAGTGTGATTTTTATGTTTTTTTAGTTCTTTTTTACTAGAGCCCTTTTTTAAAGCTTTCCAGCTCCAGAGTCAGATTGCTCACCGGTCCCATGTATTTTTTCGCTGTTTTGACCTCTGGTCATTGCATTTTATTTCTGGAGAAAGTGGCTGACATGATTTTGAATAGAGACCATGTGTTAAGCACATTATTAAGACATAGAATTCACAAAGTGGCACAATGCCAAAAATAGCATAAAATATCAAATTTCATTTTTTGTTCTCAATTTTTAGCATCTATTTACCATCATTTATCACATAATGAAGTTTCAAGTGTCAATTTTGATTTCTTCTGCAAAAAAACAGTATGATAAAAATGACATAAACCTCAAAAAGGCCAACCACAAACGTTTTTTTATGTTATGGTGAATGGAGTGCACGGTACACAAGCACATCCAATGTGTCACTTCGTGAAAAAGTAAAAAGCAAATTAATGTGTAGTGCACGGCACAGATTGTTGTGTCGTTTCGCGCATACAAAAACACATACGTGCATACCAGATTACGCATATTATTTTATTCATGAAGTGGCACAACATGACACAAATGTTTGCAGCCTTACACTGCTAACATTTCACAAGAACAACTCTATTTTGCTACATGAATGGGTAGACAAGATTCTTCTTGTTCTTAACATATGACTATCAAATTTAACTCATATCAACAAATCAAATTTGCTGTTTTCAATATGCAAAAATTTCAATCGCGTTTTTCTTGGAATGCGTTTTGAAAGATTTGCGGGAGGTTGTGCCACTTTGTGAATTCAGCGACGATGTCTGGAAGACTATCTCAATTTCCGTATCTTTCTGTGCTCAACACAATTTTTCATTAAATTTGTTTGGCATATGTTATTTTTCTTGTAGTCTGAAACATTCCGTACAAGTTTCATTTGATTCTGTAATTAATTTCCATCGTTACCAGCACTCCAGGGCCCTGTTGAATAAAACTTACCATTAATGGTAACTCTGTTATCAATGGTAACTACTATGGTAACATCACTCAACAGCCAATCAAAATCAAGGTTTCCATGGGAGTTACCATTGATGGCAAAGTTACCGTTAATAGTAAGTTTTATGCAACAGGGCCCAGATTTCCTTTAAACAAATTGAAAATGTATTACAGCAAACATCTAAATGGTGAACTTTAATAACATAAATCACCCTTTGTCTCAATATGAACAATAAAAACAGGATCCATAAAAATAATAAAACTGTCTTATCACATTAAGTGTCTGCAACTAGTGCAAGTTGCTAGCTATTACCTATTCATATAGTGTATTCAGTGGTTTTTATGACTTATAAAAGAGAAGCCTAAACCCATGAATGAATAAAATATAAAGATGAATAACAGACAGAATGGCAATAAATGGTAGATCCAGGGTATGTGGGATTGGGGGAATAAGCAGTCTCATCAAACTCTTCATAACTGTGATTGATACGTACAGGGGCAGCGACCAATATGCCTAACTACCTCTCATTTAAATCTTACCATTCCTATCAGCTGCCGGTTCTAAGCATTTTAAAAAACCCACACACTTTCTATTGGGCACTCACCCCCGCCCCACAACATTTTTTTGTGGAAAAGTTACAATACAGATAGAACTCCCATTTTGTTATTACATGTCTGAGCAACATGCCATGAACATCTTCCCTCAAAGCAGTCACAATATTAATGCACTGTTGTATGAACAAAGCAAGACAGACTCAGATTTAAAAAATGAAATCTTTTCACCAATCCACTATTGCCGCCCAGAGTGAGATAATTTAACTAATCACCGTAATTACTTCAATTTTGTTCACACACACCAATGAATATTAATTGCACTTTATGAATCACAGGGTGTATACAGTGTGAATTTGAAGTCATTAGTCTCTTAAACCATCACTCTTTCATGCCTTGCACTGCAAGGGAGATTTTGCTGGGAGTAAAGTGGGCAGGAAAGAGACGCTAAATTCTGCACTGGGGGATGTTCCTTGGGCTGAAACATCAAGATTAGCGGCAGCGTGAATTATCACCCCTTCTAGATCTACCACTCAATACACACCCAGTCACAAGAACATCTTTAATCTCAAATTTGAGATTATCAGCCAAACTAGACTGTAATGCCCTTCACATTTTAGCAATATGTACATGGAGCAGGTTACAGACAAAATCTGGAAAGCTTAGATCTAAGATTTTAACATATCTCTCAATAGTGGATCACAACCATCTTCATTATCAAGATAGATGTAATAATTTCACATTACGATATTCTCATATATTTCTTCTGCTAGCAGAAAGAAAATATTCAAGTTCATCACTAACGTCATTTTAGTTTCATTTGTGAAAGTTGAAAATGAAATGTCCCTTTAATAAAACTCTGCCATTATTTGATTTCTCACAGATCAATAAAGTCACAGAGACATTTGTGCCAACAACAGTTTTAAATGTCATCCTTAATGTAAAAACAGTTTTGCTCTTATACTACGTGTCAACAAAAATTGACACTTTTGATATTTAATAATTCAAAACTTAACACTCATATCAGACTGAAGTTTTTACAGTGTAAAGTTAATGGATGTCAAAGTTATTTGGAGTAAGTTTTGTGAAATTGCCTTTATTAATATTCTTAAAACAATGCTCTAAATATTTAATTAGATTTTCACTTTTTGAAAAGTTGAGGCCACAAACTCTGTGTGTGACAGTAATTAATTCAGAACATAACAATACCATTGTGCATCGCATCTGTCATATCGCCATCCTTTTACTATCCAGTGTCCTTATTGATTCATGATTCTGGGTTAAAAACAGGTGGTCTGGGATTTCAGCTTCAATGCGCAATGTCCAATGTTGTGCTCTGAATTAATTACTGTTACACACAGATTTTGCAGTTTTAACTTTTCAAAAAGTGACAAATCTAATTAAATATTCAGAGGATTTTTTTAAAGAATAATATTAAAAGAAATGTCATAAAACTTACTCCAAATAAATTTGACCTCCTTCAACGTTACAATGTGAAAACCTCAGTCTGATACGAGTTATACCTTTGAGTTATTAACAATCAAAAGTGTCAAATATTGTTTTTTTACACTTTTACGAAGCACTTTAAGTTACGGTTTGGACAAGATTTTCATATGTACATACATGTATCAATGATACTTTATAAAGGGCAATCACTTTCTTCTGATATGTTTTTCTCGTTGAATAAACGGATGCAGCACTGAGTAATTCCCGGGGGGGGGGGGGGTACTCAGATTATAATCGGACGGGGTATGCGGCTGAGAACTCCAGACCCATACCCACATCCAAGGGTCCTTTTGCTGTAAATAGGCACCCATGTCTAAGGATTTTTTGTGAAAAAGTTAGACCCGTATTTTTTTTTTGGTTCTCGCCAGCTTCTCAAAAAGTCGCTCAGTGGGGGGGGGGGGGGGATAGGGACAACATTTTTGGGGGGAAAATGGGACCCATGTCTAAGGATCTTTCTTCAAAAAGTCACCCTTCCCAGCGGCACGTCCCTGTATACCCAATATACGTGAGTACCCCCCCCCCCCCCCCCCCCCCCGGGGAGTAATTAACATATTTCTCTATGATATGCCTTCACTTGCACAAGGGAGAGAGAGGGAGAGAGAGAGAGAGAGGGGGGAGAGGAGAGAGAGAGAGAGGAGAGAGAGGAGAGAGAGAGAGGAGAGAGGGGAGGAGGGATAGGGAATTACAAAACTTGGGTTTGAAGAAAGGGAAATTATGGTCTTCCAATAAAGTAACAACAGCCATTAGTGACAAATTACACAATGAGAAACATTTTTTTGTTTTCCTAACACAGAGAACATGACCCCATTTCATAATCATTAACAAATCCTACAGATCTATGGCAAATTTGCTCTAAGCCAATTAATACAATTCAATGATTTCAGTAGTGTATATATCAATTATGAATGAATGAATGAATGAAATAACTTACTACCAAAACTTGATCAAAATTATCATAACTTGTTATTGATAACAAATTTTATGAAACAGTGCCCATGTTTACAAAATACAATGTCAGTTAAGTACAAGACAATGATTTCACCGCCCCCCCCCCCCCATTTTTAATCATTCTTTCCAACTTACAGATGAGTACATGTACACAGTATACACTAAAGCAAATACATGTAGTGTGCATGCAGTTAAAAAATGAAGAAGAATATAGTTATATATATATACAAACAAATGATTCTCCTCAGTTCTTACCAAAATGTTCTAAGGTGCAATAATCAGTCAAGAAGGTAACAAGGAAGGCGGAATTGTACACCCTCTCTACCCCTCCCCCAATGATGTACAGTCGTACAAATATTTCCTCTCAATTCCACCTGCTCCCTCCCCTACCCTCCCCCCCCCCCCCCCCACACACATACATACAAAAAGACTTCCTCAGTAGACTGCTTGCCCTTAGGTCTTTCAAGACACTTTTTCAACCTTCATACCAACTGTACAATGCAATTGTATCAAGTAAAGACCATACTGTATGTATTGATAACCTCCATTCCTTACTAGTGAAAACTTTTTCATTCCATATATCACCTCCATGTTGTAATACACATCAATCCTCCGAAGATGGTCTCCCTTTCTGCATGGTCTTTGACTACCCCCTCCCTCTATAAATCAAGTTTAATGCATAATTAGCCAGTACTTAAAGCATGCAAATCATCGTAAACAAACTCAATTACCTGGGAAGTTCACGGAAGCGCTCCGTTTCCTCGGCATAGTGGCTGTCACAGACGACTCAACGAGGGGGGTATATGTGTATCCACGTTATGAACCACAGAAACACACTTATCCCACAATGCACTCATAACAATTCCACAATAAAATGCATGGTCCGCAAACCGAAATATAAGCAAGGAGTATTGATCAGAACGGGCTGAAACACCATCCTTGGGTGTGACATCGTCAAAGTCAAGTTTTTGGCGAGGGGAACATCATTTCTCAAACTCGTTGTCAACCCAGTGTACTACTTCCACCTTTTAAGGTTCAAATGATGCAAATTGAAATTGTCACTTCCTGTTGGAGAATTGAGTAGATCCCCAAATCTAGGACTCCAAGCTGATACATGGAAACCATGCCAATATGTGGGACTACACACAGCTTACAATTCATCCAGAGAGGCACTATAATGACTGTTAGCTGCAGCAAGCTTCAAAACAGATATGAACCTCACAATCAATTATGATACTTCACATAATCACATGAAATATGATTCGTCGTGATTAGTTTTGTAATAGGTATGTACCTCACTCTCCAATTACTACTTATTTAGTTTAATCAACTGAAACTCTATTAGTCCGAGTCAGCTTTCAAAAAAATATGGACCTCACTGTTCTGCAATGCCTCACACTAAGCTCTAAATGGAAGCGTACCCCAAGCCCAATTAAAAATACACAATATTACGCTGGTATGCATATAGTTCATGGGCGAGGGAGCTAGCTAGAGATCCTCACTTGTGTAAACCATAACTTTTTAAAGTATTACTTGCAGGTATATCTTTTGAAAGAACATAACATGATCTCTGGGCACACTTGACTTAAATACCATTGAAATTTACCACAAGCAATCAAATAACATATCCGAGGTAATAAAAACAACCATTTAGCTATGTTTTAAGATCTCGAACACTTTAAGTTTACAGAGATTGAATCTTAAAGGGAACTTAAATACCTCATAAGGAGAACAAAGTAACCACATACTGTCCAGATTTACTAGGTGCATCAAATAAAATGACTTGGATAATCAACAGAAGCAATGCCAATGAAAGCAAGAAGCTGGCAAGCTAATTTATCTTTGCCAGACTCAGATTTCCTCGATTGCCGCTCTAGGTCAAGTTTGGTCAACTTCTAAATGAAGAGTGATTTCCTATGAGCTAGCTAGTAAAGATTATCTCAGCTCAAATCATAGCAGACAACCAACCACAGGTCTGTCTATCCTTCTTCTCCTGTCTCTCTCTCTCTCTCTCTTCCTCTCTATATTCCTTCTTCTTTTATTTCACTATCGTATTACTTGCATATTGCAAGATAGTTAATTTTATTCATACATTTCTTTCCAATTTCCAGTATCTTTGACTGCGATCAGTTTCATATGTGCTTTAAAAAAATTTGTTTCAAAATATCCCTTAAATATTGTTATTGTTGTTTTTGAATATGCATCACACCTGATTGTAATAATACACATGTATTCCCTACTGCCATTAAACACAAATATTCCTTGTTTGGCAGAATGTAAGCAAATGATCAGAAAAGCTTCTATTAAACTTTAAGAATAAAATAAGTCCTGAGTATTATGGACAGCAAGATAACTTTCAATAGATTTCAATTTGTTTTGGGAAAAAAAGGTTAATGTCCTCATTTAACATTCTAAGGAAAAAAGATAAATTTTCTACTTTTAAGTCTTCTTATTTTTGCCTTATTCTAGAACAGATCTATTCAGAATTGCACCAAGGATACAGACTTTCAAAAAAATGTGTGAAATTGGAAATATGTACTCAAATGTTGTTTTTTTAAGTATGTTCTCAACTGTTGGCACCTGACCAATTCTATTACACTGGACAAATACTCCCTACTTTCTCTCAATTTAATCTGAAAATAGCTAATTTTTCAAAAGCATACATGTATGTCAAAAACAAAAACAAAAAAAACCCAGGCCCTACTGACTTACCTCTCAAAGACAGGTACATGGTGACCAAAAAAATTATCCACATATCGTAATTCTACCTGCAGTCTCTAACTATTCTGCCAATATTAGCCCAAATTGGAAGGATTGGAATTCACAATGACTACCTGATAAAACTAATATTAATTCACATAAATTTCATACCGATACAGGCCTACATAGTATCTTTAATATCACACAGGTCATCAATACATCATGTATTACAAATTTTGAGTTTGAGAAAGAAATCCCCTTACCCAATTAAGTGCGCATCTAAGAACAGTAAATACACATTAATCTGAGAAAATATCCAAATACGACATTTATCTACAATTTCCTGTCATGTTAGGTGTGAGATATCAATCGTCATGGCAACCATTTCAGGATGTAACAGTCGCTGACAACAAACCATGTGACTCAAATGCCTTGTAATCATTGATTATCGTGACTCTCCCATATTAGCTTCGGAATTCCAAGAAAATTAAGAGGTTTAAAGGAGCAGGAAAATGGTATAAGAATTATCATTGCTGCAAGTCTGACGAGAAAATAGAATGAAATATAATTTAGTCCAAGCACTAATCTTATGTTTAAAAATAGAATATTCTAAAGTGTAGATCTTACTTCTAAAAATAGAATAGTACACAAAAATATTATGCTTCTAAAAAGTTTAAGGTTCTTTAGAGGAAGTAGCAAAGACTCAACATGTATGGTAATTAGCTGCGTGGAATGTTGTGGGTTTTTTTAAACAATGTATTGTCTTCAGTCGGTGGTCAAATATAATAATAATACTACCAATCGCAATAATAATAACTTCCACAGTAATATATGTTTGTCATTACATGACACTTCTTGCACTCCAATAATATTGCTCCAGTCTTGCTGAATGGTCAATATGTAGCACTATTAGTATATATCAGGTACCGGTACCCATTTATATATATATACCTAGGTGGAGAGTAGTAAATGCAGATTAATGTCTAGCAAGACGATGATCATACGGAATACATGTATATAACTTAAAAGCACATTTTAGTGCAATATTGAAGGACCACCATTTGGGAGAAAAGATGTCCAATAACATATTGCCCATATGTCATAGAAATACAAGCTTTATCTCCACACAAATCACCAAGGAACTTGTCAGTTAATATCCCATGCACAGGAGGATTGAAACACGGACAAAAAAAAATAATCATTCAACACCCCCCTCGCAGGTCCTTGGAAATCAATTTCTGAACATGAGCTGCTAGGTAGAGTTCGATCCCAGATGTTTCATAATTAAAATCTCCCCGGCAGAAATTTGTCACATGGGGGAATTCCTCGTCATATTCGGTTTCCCAATGAACTTTGAGTGACCTAATATGAGTATCCAATCGACCCATGGGCATCTGTCATGGTAGGTAGTGTGAAAACATTGAATGGAAGATTTTCATATTTTGGAAAGTGAATACCAAGAATTATGGGGCTTAAGAAATCAGGATGTACTTGATCGTTTACCGAATTCCATCAAATATTATGCCTAGTTTACACATTTGGCCTGCGATTGGTCTACGGAGCCCGTATCCCATTTTTTTGGTGCGGCCTCTGTGTAGAGGCAGGAGGCGGCTGTGAGATTTCCGTATGGATTCACGGGCTCCATGGTCTCTACAATTTTGTTTTGCGGGAAGTTATACAAATTTGAAAAAAATCATAAGCCTGTAGACATGTTTCAGGTGGCGTTGCACAATCCCTGCGGGCATCGCGTCAGGAGGCCTCGCGCTGATTGTGCAGTAAACAAACGATTTTTCGGTGAACATGGGCCCCCCAAAAAGAAACTGTATGGAGATTGTAGACTTGTGGGACATTTGCACGGCCATCGCACAGCTATCAGGAGGTTGCCGCAAGCTGTCCAAGCAGTCATCCCACGGCAACCCCACAGCTACCGCACCATCGTCTTGCAGCTGCCCTGAGACAGGCCAAAATAATTACAGATGGGCTCTGTATGATTTCTGTGCGGAGGCTGCGGAGACTACACAGCAACTGCACTAAAATTGTACGATTTCCATAAAATCTCAGAGCTGGCCCTGAACGATTTGCCTCGACCTGCCTATGAGGGCCGCGATGGAACGATGCTCGTAGATAAAGTGAACACAAACATCGTAGCACGTAGCCACCTATGATGAAGGTAGGAAAAGATGTCTGAACTTGAATAGTCCTCTTTAAAAAAAAAGTCAGAAATCAGAAAAATCACTAATACATGTATAAGGCATCTTTTCTGTATTAATCCCTACATTGATCCCTAATGACAGAAATCACTTGAATGCACCACACAAAATAACACAAATCATTCAAGATGAGAAGGTGTTTGAATTCCACAAAGATCATAGATCATTACTTATGGCCCATGAGGAAATCCAAACAAAGTACATGTATAACATTGTTGAGCATAGATGGCAATGCACAAAGACTTGCAGAGAAAATCAATTACAATACACTGCAGCAAATGAATTCAAACCTTCCAGATACATGATCCCGAAAACACAGAGTCACATAGCAAAATGAAAACACATCAGTCCACTTTCACTAACAAACTGGCAAAAACAAGAATTCCAAAATCAATGTTGCTGTACTGTGCAGTCAATAACATTAAAGCCAGAAATTGTGAAATATTGATCCTTGAATCTATCCAAAAAAAAGTACATATGCTCAGGTAAAAAAGAGAGAAATGACAGCAATAAAAAGGTGACTAATTTCTATGAGGTTTTAGGTTCCCTGTTTTCTATTTTGGCTGTGATTCAAGTTTGTATAGAAAAGAAATTATGACAAATTACACACCTCCACTTGTATGCTCATTGCCAAATTCCAGAATTCCAATGACTTGCGTTGATGAATTGCATTCAACTACCATATTATGTAAATAGTCTGTATATGTACAAGAAATGTATTTAACATCATTACTTTCTACTTCTTGTACTTCATTGTAAAATATCATTATTTTTAATTTGGGTATTAATTGAACTTTACCAAAATACTTGTTTGTTTTTGTTGTTTTTTGTTGTGGGTCAGGCTCGACTAGCACATGTGCTATTATCTGGCCCCTTTTACCAACCAATGCTTTTCTTCATTTATATGTAATTATCATTGTATGTAAAAAAAAATGTATTGTAATTAAATGTTGTTGGTGGTAAATAAATCAAATCAAATCAAATCAAATCAAATATTTTAAAGCACTTTACAAGGGATAATAGATGGTGATATGGGACGATCATGTAATTAGTTTCCTTAAGTCAAATATTTAGTTTAAATTCATTGCACTATTATTAAATTAAGGTTAAAATACTTTTACATGAACGTTTTTCACAGGCATCAACCTGTTTCAATTTCATGATGAAGAAAATTTCTAGTCAAAACAATATTATTTCTAGTTTTAAAAAAATCTTAAGCATGATCTGTTGTACAAGGAACAAAAATTTGCTATTTCTACCCGTTTCCTGTATTTTTAAAAATATTCCTGAAACTCCACAGCTGTCATAAAAATTCATACAACATATAAAATAAATACCAAAGAAGTTGTATCCTTCTAAACTAACAAAGAAATAAAGATAACTTTTAAAACAGGTTGAGTTGTTGTTTGCAAGATAAGCACCTCTGATATGGGATTTTCCCCCTCATATTCATATCCCTTGTCTCCCTCTAACAACTCATTTCATCTAGCACATCTTACCATGACACTGAGGTTCAAGGATTAGCATATTATAATCTACTCTACAATCTCAACATCAACTCAGTCAAGACAACCTCACTTGTATCAAAAACAATTTTTCTTAATCAAGGTGAGTAATGTGATCACCTGCTTGGATTAGCAAAGGTTTGTTGTCTTCTATTCACCTATCATTCAAGCTAGGGGGCATATTGTTGATCATAATTCTATAATTGGCAGTGCCTCTTTGGCAAGGGGACATTTTGGGTGAAAAATGTTTTCAACAAAGCTTATTTTTTATCTGCCCTAATTATGAATAGAAATATTACAGTCAAGTTGTGAACAAAGCAACATTAATTATTTAGAAGAGTACAAAGTTACATTCAATAGTCAATAAGAAACAATAAGAGAAATTTAGTCAAACAATATAGATTATTATGTTATATATTCTACAAATGCACATGCTTGATCTACTTAGTAGTCTCATCACTTGTCTTACCACTACCTTCACCCCTCCCCCCCCCCCCCCCCCCCCCCCCCCCTCTCTCCCTCTCTCTCTCTCTCTCTCTCCATCCCCATCTCTCTCTCTCTGTTTCTCTCTATCACACCATCCCCATCTTTTTCTCTCTCCCCTCTCTCAATCTCTCTCTCTCTCTCACCATCCCCATCTTTTTCTCTCTCCCCTCTCTCCTCTCTCCAGCCCTCTCTCCCTCTCTCTCTCTATCTCTATCTCTCTCTCCAACATGTACATACCCCCATATAGATCTGCATCATGCTTGTCTTGGTTAGATATTAACCTATCTAAGAAAGACAACAACAATATAACATCTCTTGATATGACCTGTCTTTTAAATTTATCAATTTGAGAAGTGATAACAAATGTTACTCTCTCATAGATACGATCAGTCCAATGAAATGAACGAAGATCCAACACAGCAAAAACTGTGGTGTTAACTGGTGTACATAGAGGACCACACCAATCATTTTACACCGGTGTTAAGTCTGTGGTGTTAAATCAACACCCAGTGGTGTTATTACAACACCTTTGGTTGTTATTTAACACTCTTTGGTGTTATGTTGAAACTCTGGGGTGTAATTTTAACACCCTAGGGTGTGGTCCTCTATTAACACCAACTGGTGTCAGTTTTAACACCCCAGTTTTTGCAGTGAATGATAAAGAAAATAATAATGCTCCATACATTTTAATGAAAGAGCGATAATCAATTTTAAGGGCAATCACTAACACTCAACAAAATTTTCATGTTTGTATTGAATTAAAATCTTGAAAGTCTTTGAATTTGACATGTTTCCCCCAAAAGTAATATATATCAATTGAATAATATCTGGCAATTGTTCTAATTTCTTCATTACTGGCCCTTTAAACCTCACTTCATTTCCATGGACTATTAGAGGAGATCTGTTAAGCTTATGGATAATGGCTTGCATGCTAATCATTGTAACAGGATGTTTGGGGTATCCCTCATTAGGTGTACTAATTAAGTGGACTTCACATGTGGATTACCATATACATGTATGTATCTTTATACCATAAGGAAAGTTGATATGGAGCATCAGAATTTCATTTGGTATACATGTATCTGACATGTATCTGGCATAATATGATCAAAAAAAGATGTTTTTTTTAATAATATTAATAAAAATAAAAGTGATAATAAAACAGTGATAACAATACACGTAATAAGGATGATAATGATGTTTATCTATATTATTATCATCAACATCTTAGCATTTATGATGAAGATACACAATACTGCCTTGTTTTTTTAATGTGATTTTCTTTGTTCCCTCTCCCTTCTCTGTATCTCTTCTTGCTATTTCTCTCTCTAAGTCTATACCCCCCTTCTCTCTCTCTCTCTCTTTCATCAGTGGAAGGTGATGCAGACTGCAAGGTCCCTACTGATTCACAGTGTCTGAGTAATTGTTATGAAATGGCTTTTCCAGACGGACCACAAAAAATTACCCCCATTACCAATCTGGCATGAATACCCCATCCACCATCCAAACAAACCCATTCACAAACATCTCATACACCAATGTAGTGATTTCCTCTGTCTGTCTGTCTGTATGTCTAGTCCCCCCCCCCCCCCCCTCCCCCCCTCTCTCTCTCTTTATGACCATGCCTTAACTGAAATGCACCATTCTATAACACTCTGCTTAATCAAATTAATTGCTCCTCCTCTCTCTCTCTCTCTGTCCCATCTTCATTGCATTAAATGACTACACGTCGACATGTATTTGTACCCTAAAAATATATGAGAGAAACACTCACAAAACATTGCTATTAGAAGAGTATTACATTATTGTAACATGGATGCTATAATACCAATACAAGAATGCATCTATCAAGATACTGCTGTAGCATAATGAAATATCTGAGTGATTTATTTCCATTCTACTTCATCCCCTCAATTCCAATTATTTCAAGGATTAATCTCCTTGAATTCAATTTTCATGACAGAAAATTGAAATCGTTGTTTCTCGTCCCAATATAATCATGCCCGATATCATAGACAATAAACACAATTCAAACCCAATCTTCTAACAATATATACATGTACTAAATTCTAATATGATATCAAATGAATGCATAATGAATCTGAAATTGTCTTGTATTCAAAGCCTTCAGGGAAAGACAGATATCTGATCTACACATAGACAGATGCAACACAGACAAGCCCATAAATCTATCCCTACCTCATGAATGAGTGAAAGCAGTCCAATTATTAATTCAATAAAAAGATGGCTCGGCAAGGCCAATGCTGTTATTATTTGGCTTCAGGGAAGCTTCCTAGTGTAACTCATCATTTATTGGTGTCTTTTTCTCAAGGTAACATACATCATAAAGTCTCTTTTTTTGCTGCATGAGTCATTCAATTAATTCACTGGACACCCCCCCCCCCCCCATCACCTCCCCCACCTCAAAGCACAGTGAAAACATAACAAGTAACGTAGGTTGTCTACATATATATAATAGAAGAGGTACAAGTATATCATCTGTTTGGAGCCAGAAGGGCGTTAGCTCATATACTTTAACACAGAGTTAACATCCTTCTGGCTCTCAATAGACGATATGATTTGTTTGGAGCCAGAAGGACGTTAAGTCTGTACAAATGATGTGACTTATTGCCCTTTTGGTTCCAAACAGACATCTCCGGAGAGCCATAAAGGCATTAACTCATATCATTTTCCACAGCATTTATGCCCTTCTGGCTCTCAACAGACATTGTGAAATGTGTGAGAATAGGAGCCCATATACATGTATCCTTCGTTATTACATCTACATGTAGGTCTATTGCATAATCTTCCATACTGAATTCCCAGCTAAAAGGTGACTCAATATTCCCTGAAATTTGGTGTCATATTCCTGCTCCACCCCTATTCATCATTGACTTCTTATCTCTGGATAACAAAGAGCATTTGTCAGCTAATGGAAGAATGAAGGAGGGTGAAAGCATAGAGCATCTCTTTATTTTCTATGGATCAACCCTCATGTCTGTGATTCATCCTTTGAAACCAGACACCCATTAATTTTTACTCTAATGTAAGATCACCTTGAGAATAGTTACGAGTGCTGAAACCAGACACCCATTAATTTTTACTCTAATGTAATATCACCTTGAGAATAGTTATGAGTGCATAGCTTGTTGTGTGCCCTGAAAAGGCGTTACCAGAGGAATTCTTAATACACTACTTCATAATAAAAACATGCACCACTGCAAAAGCATTTCTTTCAAGTAAACAATGAAGCTGGGAGTGCATTGATGATTCAATATTTGTTCCACGTATTATATCGTCTCAAATATAGGGTTGGAGCTTGGGTGTTCGACTTTGGTTTAGCTAACATGTAGGGTTAGGGTTAGGGTTAGCTATGGGGCTGGGTCTAGGGTTGAAGTGAGAAATCTGATTGTTGTGTACTGTCTGCAGAGCAATCATCAGCAAAGCACACATTGAATAATTGAGCACCTTCATGAAATGGCGACTACATCCTCCTATAACTGATAAGAGATCTCATGAAGGTGTTAAAATGTTAGCTTAAATCGTATTTCAAACTTATAAATTCCAACGTGAAAATTAACCTGAGATTTGCTACATGAAAAAGTTCCAAAAGCATACACAAATTCATAAAAACATTACAGCTAAGAACAGTTGACATACATCTTATGAAGATGTTGAAACATCAGCTCATATCACATTTTTAGTCAATTTCCCAAAAAAGGAAAATTTTATTTTCTATTCACCTTGTTATTGAGGAAAATATACTTAAGAAAGCATACAAGACATGAATAGTTACAAACTTTATGATATCCTTTTTAAAACAAAAGGTGTTGACAAAAAATATACTTACCACCCTGTTTTTTGTTCTTTTCACCTTCCCCCTTGACCATTTTTTAATCCTCTTAATGCAGTATGTAGAAATACCATTACAAAGTCATTACCATATTAGTCACATAGTGTCATGAGAGATAACCCTAATAATTAGAAATACTATGTAAAGAGTCATTTGTAAATTGGCAGAATGGAAAGATAAATCTACAGTTCTTCATAAAAAGGCATCCTTCAAAATTGTTTGACCACTGCTTGAATCCACTCATAAATCATTCAGAGAATTAATCTGTTCAGTAATCCTAGAAATACACCAGTAATCTGCCAAGTCCTCATCACCAGTGTTGTCATAAATTCTATGAAGATATTTAATCCTTTATGCAGTTTTTAAAACACGGAGGTCTGGGCTTTCAAAATAACCTTCTTATTGGCTCCACTGAAAGTACATGTGAGCCACTAAATCATTAACAGAATTTTTGGAAGCCCCCTTGTTGGCCTCTAAGGTTCATATCCATCTTCAGGAGTTAATCAAAATAGTGGTATCCTCAATCCATAGCAGACAATCATTGGTCTAGAACCGATTGATCAGATGCAAATGTTCAGATATTCCTTCAAAGATGCTCTAGTCTCGATCACATTAGCCCATATAATAATCTTGTCAATGTTAAAATATGCTCTTCATGTTTGTTGATGTGATATGCCATCATTAGATCAGTACGTTAACGCTGCATGCTCATCACAGATTCATAATCCATGATGACATTTAAGAACAAACATCTTTTCTGGCATTTGCAGGATCTGAATATTTTCAGACAATCCACAGAATAATTGATGCCCGAAAGGTGAAATACTAACACATTTCAACAAGCTCTTTGCATGGTTTAGACTCCACTTGAGAGATACATCCAATAAAATCAAGCCAAATCTGAGGAGCATTAACAAGAGAATAGCCAATGTTCATTCAAATCCTTTGATAAATCCAGGCAATCACAACATGTGAATATTTTCTGAAAATCCAAATAATCAATACCTTATGTGTAAAACATTACACATTTCAGAAATTTGATTTGTATGTTTGACACTTTATTTTGACAACATCCAATAAAATCAACTAAAGGCAAATCCAAGGAGGATGAAAAAAAGAATAGCCAACGTGCTTCCACTATCCTTTGATTAAAAATAGCCTTCGTCGCTCTCTACCAGCTTTATTCAGCTTCAAACACACTGATCATCAATAGACATAATGATAACACAGGGATGGCAACGCACTCTTTACCCATCACACTCAATATAAGTGTCTCATGCTCCTGCACATTTTCACAATAGAGCATTCGACCAGCCACGCGCCTCTGCTGACGGTCGCCACCGCCAACCAAGCACACGGCTACGTGATAGATTGGTGTGATTATTGATATCGAGAGAGGGAAAAAATGAAACCCAGGCTACTCTTAATTGACCATGAGCGTGAGGGAGACTGATTGAGGGGAAATGATGATGGGTGGGAGAGAGAGAGAGAGAGAGAGACATAGATAGAGGGAGGGAGAGAGATAAGATAGAGGGGGGGGGGGGGAGAGAAGTGGATGAGAGTGACAGAGATAATGAGAGAAAATGAGAGAGAATGAAAGCCAAAAGTGATAGAAGGGAGTGGGGGGGGGGGGGAGAAGGAAAAAAGATATAGACACTTGTCCAATAAACCTCTAAATGATGAAGATATCATTGTGCAGGATGAAAACAACTAAGAAGAAGAAAAAGCAGTCAAGCAAGAAAGAAGGAGAAAAATAGAGGATAGAGATATAGAAAGAGACAGACAGACAGACAAACATACAGAGAGGAGAAATAGGAAAATAATGAAAAGAGAGATAGAAAGAGAAATAGAGGGGAATGGAAATACTTCCAAGAAATAAGAAAAAAAATCATATTACTACCCTGACTATTGCAATGAACATAACCACAAAGGATCAATATATATGCATGATAATCTATGAAATGAGTAAGGGACCAGCACAATTATCACATAAGATCAAAATAAACCACTCTAAATGCTCTGTGGTTAGCCTTCAATGAACTATAAACATCCTTGCAATATCACAAGGTATGCTATGAAACATCAGCAAATATTCATCTATGAAACGTAAATCAACAAAGCATGACGACTACAATCTGTAATTATAATGAAAGAAATGTGCCTTGAGATTTCATAGCATGAACTAGATTGCTTTGTCTTTTATTTGTAACCATAATTATTTTCAATGCCTATACCAGACATATATGATGGATGAACATCTGCCCAAAACATGTCATGATAATCTTCTTTTTATAGTTAAAGGTATGCTCTTTGAATTATAGAAATAGAACTGTATTTTTATGAAAAAATTGCAAACAGTTTAAATATTTCATATAGCAGTTGAAACTAATTCTGATGTAGTATAATTTGTGGTTCACGCAAACCAGCGAACCAGCAAAATGTAAACAAATTATCCCCCCCCCCAAAAAAAGCTGATAATTACATATACTGACATGCGCACACCAACACAAATATGCACACATGGAACACTCCTCTTGTATCTTGTATAAGCAGATTCATCAACCTTCTTTGTTATTTCTAAGCTATATATTACCTTTCAAATTTGTTTTAATTGTATCATTCTTTTAGATTCAGTGTAAGGAGGGATTTTATGTGAGAATTTTACTTGTCCTTATTAGTACCAAATGTCAAAGGTATACCTTTAACAAGACTGAATGCATCTATATAGCCCTGTCCATTTCACCATCTTTGCATGGAAGCTAATTGCTTGGTGATTAACTGTGAAGCATCTGGTAAATCCCACAATGTTCCATTCATTATGATTACAATCCAGTTAATTATCACTTCATCTGTCTTCTTCATTTGCTAGCAGTGTGGATAACTTATTCATTTAGAGCATGATAATTGGCTTAGCAGGCCTAATTACAGGGCTCATATTTTCCCCCAGGGCTAGGTATTTTACAGTCTCCCTTTGTTAGAATTGTAATCTATTCAGACAGGAAATGCTTAAATCTGCTGCTGTATTTTACGAGAAGATATACACATCTCTAGCACACTCGTGTAATGCAAGTGACAAATCATCATTAAAATGTGAACAATTATACATTGAAACAAATTTGTCAAATATCATGATGCTGAAGCCGAATATCATACAAACAAATATAATTATATTTCAGGATTACTTTCAAGCCAAACAGGTCTTTAACATCATTTTAAAATTAGCATATTGATGATGCAGTATTCTTCTTCTTCTTCTTCTCGAGTCACTACACAAGTCCTGTCCAGTGCTTTGGGGTATTGCGATATTCTAAACCATAAACAGTAACCTGTGTAAGTAAATGTACTTGTTTGTTTTTTCTTCTTATAGAAAAGATATGTTTAACATGATCTGAGCAGCAGTGTCTTTTTACTGGGTCCAGAGGCATGATCAGCTGTCAATAATTATCTGTTCATACCTCCAGTGGCATTGTTCTAAATTGCAAAATACAGCGTGTTAAGAGCCAGAAGGGCATTATACTGATATATTTTGAAAAGATGATCAATGATAACTTTGACTTGTACTGATTTTTTTATTGGTATATTTAATTCAGATTCTCCAACATGAAATCATTGTCAGTTTTAATCGCTTTAGTTTTAATCTTTTTTGTTCATACCAATGTCTTGTAGTTTTCTTTCTTCCTTGCTTCTTTTTCCTGCCAATGTCAACTGCTTACTAATTTTCTGTATTTATTTAGAGTATTCTTAATGTATATTTAGTTATGTAAATCTCCAGCATATGTTTAATCCTTTATTCTAAGCAACTGTCTTATCAGTTTTGTTAATATGTTTATGATGTATGTCAAATGATTTTATGTTATTGAGCTTCCATTTTCAGTATGTATTAAATAAACCATGCCATAAATCTGTGCATATTGATAAGAGCCAATGCCCTCCTAGACCCCAGCTGACAATATCAAAAAGAGACTAATACATCTACCAAAAAAAAGGAGCTCTGTAAACATGAATGGTTTGTGCATCAATGAAGAAGGATGTGGTAGGAAAAGAGGAAGTTTGCAAATTACAGATTATCTCTAAAATCAAGATATTAAGGAAGTTATACCAAGTAGAATGACAAACATATCAAGAGCTTAGAGCTAAAAGGACATTAGAGTATTTGGCTTGATATAGAATCAAGGTCCTTCTCGTGATGAAAAGGGAATAGTGTTCTACGCCAATATTGAATGCATTTCCTAACATTAAAGGGATGTATCAACTTCAGACATTGAAGCTTGGTTCATTAAATTTAAAATAATTTTGAAGAATAGATAGCTACAGGTTTGAAAAGAAACAGACATCTGTGAGAAAGTATTAATGTCCGCAAACTGTATTAAAACTTGGGTTTATTCTGCTTACAGTTCAACTGTACATATTTGAAAGGAAATTTATGTCATACATCTACATGTATTAGAGAAATATTAATGTTCTGAGAGATTAAGAAGTACTTTACAAATTGACAGCATAACTGTATCAAATGAAATTTCTTCCTATACAGAATAATTTAGATTTATTTGCCAGAAAGTAACATTTAACATTGCTTAAGAGTAGGCACCAGGCAATCAATGATAGTGGCCAGATAAAAGACTAATCCCATTCTTAAACTTGGCAGAAATACATATTCCTGGACGCAAACACAAAAAAGCCTTACCACTTGTCAAGTATACAGGTTTCTTATCTATTGAAGTATATAAATCTCACAATGAACAATTCTTTTACGGATGAAATTAATCCAAACAAGGAAATATGGAGTCAGATCAGTAACTAACTTTCAGGATATTGTGAGATATGTATATCATCAAACCAGTTCATGATAAAGGGAAAATGACAACGTATGCAATAGCATTAAAGAAGTTGCCTGAAAGTGTACCAATTACCTGAAAAAGAAATGTGTACAGCTAGAACATATAAAGGTAACTCAAAAGACTTTACCTGAAGTCCTATGGAGTATGAAGAAAATAAAGGAAAATGTAAAAACCCTCTCACACTGAAACTAACCCCGACATCGGTTCTGCACAGGTCCTATTCTCGCTAAAACATATTGGTAATAACTTCAAAGAGTACCTCAACCTGTACCTCCAAAAACAATTGCTAACATATACAGCTAGCTATTAAAAGAATGAAGTGACTTACCTTTTTGACAGCACAGTAGTTTCTTGTCTACCTTGGCACTCAGCTCTGCTAGTTTTTCGACATGCCAGTAGTGAAAGAACAGCTTTGTCTTTCCAATCTAAACAAACAGGAATTGATACAAGAAAAAGATGTATGACGTATATCACTGTCCAGTTTGCCCATCATGTGATTAGTATCTTTAATCAAACAGTATAAGATGGTCTATCTTAAAATAAGAGTAATTCAGTGTATACATCACAATAGTCAAAATGGACGGTATGCCTCCATAGAAGGAATATGTGATGCAAGCTCAAGCCAGTTTACAATAATGGCAACTCTCTATTGCGATGAGTGATTATAATGTTTTGTATATAAACTGATCTAAACAGAGCTTTATGATACAATTATGCATCATTGCATTTATTCAAGGAGAAGGAAATAATCTTTCTACTGGTACTCTTCAAATGCAATTAAAGCATACATTACATTTTTGTTTTTAGGAAAGGTACATGTACATGAACAAAGTTCAGTGCCATGCCGTGGAGTAATGTACATTACTTCGTAGTAAAACTCATCAGGACTTATGGACCTATGTCTTCAGTTCTCTTTCTCTTGATTTTATGTTGGTATGTAACCCTTTACAACTAAAATTCCTAGAGTATAATCTGTTGATTTTACTTTACCATGGTATAATGACCTTCTGGCTCTCAACAGACGATATAACTCTATGGAATATTGATATGCAGAGAAATATGCATAATTAATGAGACTAGGTTATCCAAAGATGGAGTTCAAGAAAGAATATAGGGATAAAATGACATTTTACATGTCAGTAGCAGAATTCACACTGTACACGGATGTAAAATATAACAATTATTTCATGGAACAACAACAGTTGTAATGGTAAGGATATAAATAATTAAATCAGCCAGACAAGAATGTGATACAATAAAGTGATCCTCCAATGCATTGAATTGAAGCAAACCATCAGATAAAAACATCTTTAAAATGATCTGTACTCACATTAGCCAATTAAGGTTTAATTAATCACTTCTTGATTATTACTCCCTCAAGGCACAATTTACATACACACAGCTTTCCTTTCCACATATAGACGTGAATTCAAATTACAATTATCCACATTAAATCCACAACTGTAGTGCAACACATCCACACAAGGCTAAGGCAACACCTAAGTCCCGGCTCCTTTCAGGAACAACAAACTTTTATCTCGGCATCACACAATGAACTTTAGTCGATCTCTCCCAAGTTCCTGGAGAGACTAGGGGTAATGAGACAAGGGGGTTATGTAGGCAGGGATTAAAAGGGGAACAGACCAACCATGTGATTCTCTGATTGCTTCTACCGATTAAACCACCCTCTCTTTTTTGTCTCATTTTACAATTCCTGGTTGGATTGAGAGGAAGAAAGGAGGAAAGGGACTCTGGGCTTCCCCAGGGATCCACCTCTCTTGATTGCTAATGACAAACATGCCTTGCTATAATGGAAATCGTTAGGTCTAGCGATAGAGGTATGAAGGAGAGTAGAGTGGGGTGAGGTGAGGTAAGGTGAGGTAAGGTAATGTGGGGTGGGGTGGAGTGGGCAGGGGAGGGATTGGGTACGAGGTTTAACAAGTCGTTAAGCCAGACCAGTAGAGGTAAGATCAATGGACGGTGAGGTGTGGTGGGGTGTGGTGAGGTGTGGTGGGTTGGGGTGGGGTGCGGTAGGTGGGGTGGGGTGGGCAGGGGAGGGATTGGGTACGAGGTATAACAAGTCGTTAAGCCAGACCAGTAGAGGTAAGATCAATGGACGGTGAGGTGTGGTGGGGTGTGGTGGGGTGGGGTGTGGTGGGGTGGGGTGTGGTAGGGTGGGGTGGGGTGTGGTAGGGGGGTGTGGTAGAGTGGGGTGGGGAGGGCAGGGGAGGCATGGGATGGATGTGGGTAGAGTGTAGAAGAGTCTTTATTGCTAATGACAAACAAGCTTTTCTAGATGGAAGTTTTTAAGACAATAAGTAGAGATATGAAGGATGGTGGGGTGGGGTTTGGTGGGTTGGGTGTAATAGGGTGTGGTGAAGTAATGTTCGATTCAGCAAGCAATTTTTAAGGCCCTGAAAAAGGAGGAAGAGTATTCCTTTATTCCTTTATTTCAAGAATTTCAGCAGAAATTGAATGAGTGAAGATTATAGCTAATAATAGAGAAGAAAGAGGCAAAACAGAAAGATAATCAGTATTCGGATATTGCTAATATTATTTGGATGCTTGCCATAAACTTACGCTGTAAAACTGTAATTAGAATAATAGCTCACCTCCAAAATAATTCTGATTACAAGTGAAACTATATGTCCAAGGATTCCAACAAGTACTAAAAATGTCAGTAAAAATCACTTCAAATGATCATCAGCATAGGCAACTGAGCAAAGAAAACAGATCCTACCAATGATATGATATAGTATATAACTACCCTACTTAATATCCACAACGTGTTTGTATATTAGTTTTAGAATCTGTTTTGATCACTGACCTATTTCCTGAATTAACAGGATATGACCAAGGGAAATATAAAAATCATGTTCCGCTTTGCACCATTCTCATTATGAAACAGAATAATATTCAGATTATTAAGAAGAGCAATATTTCTGTGACCGTACATGTATAAATATTAATACCACACAATGTGGAATGCAGTCATACTAAAAACAATAAAGGAACCCAGCACAAGAAAAATTAGACAATTTCATGTACGTTTTATCGTAGTTGGTTTCAAAATATCAAATGTGAGATGCTATTAGTATTAGATTTTCTAATAGTTTACTTCCTTTTTTCTTGTTTTTTTTCCCAATCATTACCATTATTTATAATATTAACAAAATACAGAACAAACAATTAAGGTACAGAACTCTTTAGTAATAAACTAGTATATAATATATACAAAAATATATAGTATATAACTGATATACAATAATATATAAACTACCCCATTTTCTATACAAAGACATAATATTGTGTGTTGAGAGCCAGAAGGACATTAACTCTGTGTTAAATCATATGAATTAACACCCTTCTGGCTCTAAACAGACAGTATGCAACGTGTTGTGTTTCAACTGTCTTTGTTGAGTGCCAACAAAATATCTCATTCCATATGTTGAGCTCAACAAAATGCAGTTAAGTCTCAAGAAAATGAATCTCTTCCTTGACTTGTTTTGAAATTCTAGATCTTTCAGGTTGCATTCATCATCCATCACCCGCTGCATAATATCTTTCTGTTTATATCTGAGACGTACACACATCGTACAATACACACAAATCTTGTAAAAAAAAGTCTAGCAAATCAGCCCTACACTTTTGCTCCACTGAGAGTTTGAAAACTAAGCACATAATGAAAGAGAAACAAAATCTAAAACTTAAAACAGGTTCAAATGAACAGTTTAGAAAATGTACCAAAACAAGTATTGGATATATGACCTAAACTGTTACATGATACAAGACACAATAACGGAGATCATGATACTTACTGTACATCCAGTGCATCTAAATGTGTGGTGAATTTACTTTTTGTTTTGAATATCAAAGGATAAACAACAGAACACAAAATTAAAGGCAACTGAACACAACTTCTATCATTCATTCAGTCTTGAGTAACAATCATCCTTTAATCTGAAGAAATTCAATTCCTTCCTCTTCTTGTTTTGGAACCCCGGCGGCCATGATCTTTTTTTCCCCTCTAGAGTTAATCTATGACTTCCTTTTCCTCTTCATGGCCATCAGGACTTGTTGATGATCGATGTACTGGCCAGATATAAAAACAATAAGCTGTACGATCTAACCTGTATTCATTCAGTGACCACCTGTATATAAACACCTCACTACTTGCTTTGTATGGTTAAAGGCCAAGTCCACCCTAACAAAAAGTTGATTTGAATAAATAGAGAAAAATCCAACAAGCATAACACTGAAAATTTCATCAAAATAGGATGTAAAATAAGAAAGTTATGGTATTTTAAAGTTTTGCTTAATTTCGCAAAACAGTTATATGCACATCCTGCTCAGTATGCAAATGAGGGAACCAGTGACGTCACCCACTCACTATTTCTTTTGTATTTTATTATGTGAAATATAGAATATTTTAATTTCTGCAGATTTCACAATTAGGAAGCTCTCATTGAATTGTGTATAGGTTGCAACAATGGCAATTACACATGTTCAGCGAGGAATCAAACCTTGTTTCACATTATAACAAGGAAAAATTAAAATATTTCATATTTCATGTAATAAAATACAAAAGAAATAGTGAGTGGGTGACGTCACTGGTTCCCTCATTTGCATACTGAGCAGGGTGTGCATATAACTGTTTTGCGAAATTAAGCAAAACTTTAAAATGCCATAACTTTCTTATTTTACATCTAATTTTGATGAAATTTTCAGTGTTATGCTTGTTGGATTTTACTCTATTTATTCAAATCAACTTTTTGTTAGGGTGGACTTGGCCTTTAATCATGCAAGTTTGGTTGAGAACCCGTGTATATAAAGACTACCTTTCTAATTTTGATTTGATAGTCTTTCTCATTTGAATTCTCACTATTTTTAGTGACTACTAGCATAAAAGACCACTATCCGTGAACCTGCCTTCCAAAAATTATCTTGAAGATCATCTCTGTATATTCTCTTTTTAGAGTTAATGATGCATGATTTCCTCCTTTTTTTATGGCCAGCAGCTTTTTGACCACCATACGGGCCAGAGGGCCGGAACTGAAAAGAATAATCTACACAATTAAACTTTTAGTTATTTAGTGATTACCAGTCTACAAAGACCCTTCATCTAGTCACACAGGTTTGAGCAGTATATGTAAGAAAGCCATTATCCAGGGAGTTAAAGAAAATTGTGTGTTAAATTTTATTTTGTGTTAAATTCTTAATATTATATAGATTCTTTACACTTTTGATGTTATTGCATTTATTACACTGCTAAAATCTTTCATTCCAATTTCTGATGATGAGAACCACACAACATCCAACGCAAACAACATATGGAGGTGGATATTTTGATTGACTGTAGTCATGGTAACACACTCACATTAGACCACAATCATCTCTGTCATACTTGGCCAAAACAACAAACCCACACAAGCCACTGAATTGTGTCACTGCAGTACTTTCAAAACAAATCTAAACTTCTCTGGCTTCAGTATTAGCAGGCTAAAAATCCATCATTTAATTTCCAGCTTAGCTACAAAACACAAGTATCACCAAAAGCAAGAATAATACAAGAGGAAGTGGCAAACTCTGTGGCTTAACTGACCAACCACATTCTTTTGTGAAGATTAAGGATGATGTCAAGTCATTACGATATGTTTACTGATTCTACATCGAGGATACTTACCTGAGAGGAGGGGATATTTATAAATTTGAAAATACAATACAAAATATTGCATCAAATCATTACAATGACATGGTCATTGAGGATACTCACTTTTCTAGAGAGGATATTTACATGGTAGGACAATAAGACTATATACATTAACAAAAATTAAGATAATTACTCAAAAATATTTCTTACCTGCCAGTCAGTTATATCAGATGCTTTCAAGGTGAAACGACATTTCTCCAGATCAGACAAGATTTGGACCTTGATGGTAGCCATAGCAACCAGACCAGCATACCTAAACAATTAGAAAAATGAAATATTAATCCCAATTCAAACTAATCCAATATAATAAAAAGTAAAGTTTACCTTGAAGAATGGTTTTACACAAGTAAGATATACTCCTGACTTTTAAACTTCCTCATTTGAAAAAAAATGCAAATTGTACACAGGAATAAACTGTTTAATTAAAATCTAATCTAATCAAATCAAATCTAATCCAACTTAAGTTAATCTAATCCAGTCTACTCTAGTTAATTTTAACCCAGACTCATCTAATCCTAGCAAATCTACATGTAATGTACTTTGATCCAATGCAATCTGATATGATCATTAAAACCTTATCCAATCTTATCTAATCAAGTCTAATTACATCTAATACAGTTTTATTAAGTATTATCTAATCCAATCTATTTTCATCTAATCTTATCCAATTAAATCTAATCTCACGTAATCTTATCCAATTAAATCTAATCTCACGTAATCTAAACAAATTTAATCTCATACTGAATTCTGACCTGTCCACAAATTCTTCCGGGGTGAGACGGAGCGGAAAGCCTTGTTTTCTGATGCGAGATGTTTCCATGATACCGGTATATCTGAGCTGTGCTACCACGTACTCTGGAGTAAACTTGTCTGGTAGCTTGTGAGTGTTTGGTTTGATACAGCGTACAAAGTGAGGAGAGGACCTCTTCATCTTACCCATCAACTCGGCAAGAGAGTTCTGAAAAAGAATCAAATTATTTTGAAAAAATCAATGTTTATCAATTTTGTTGCTCACTTTTCACTACGTTCACGGTTCTGCTCCCCAATACAATACCTCTTTCAAAATCACGACCCCGCAGGATCTTTACACTCATCCAATTCCAGTTCTCTAGTGATCCCTAAAGTCGCAAAATCTTGGGGGAAAATCATTTGCCCACGCGTGTCCTAAATTATGGAATAGACTTCCTGAAGACATCAAAAAGTGCATAACTTCTGATTCTTTTAAAAATCATGTAAAAACATTTCTGTTTAATTCTTAATTAATTCTACATGCGCCTTGAGCACTTCACAGAGTGGATTTGGCGCTATATAAGTTACATTTATTATTATTATTATTATTATTTACAACAAATCCAATGTTAGTAATATAATGGGATATATTACCATTTCAAAAACAGCAAATGTAAAGACTTTCATTTGTTCTAGTCAAAATTATATTCAAAGATACACCCACTTCAATAGCACAATAACAAATACACATTATGCATACAAGTAAAGTTAAAGAGGGATTAATTTCATGTAGCAGTTTTGTCTAAGAAGCAACTTGATGTAATTATAAACTGTATGTCAAGAGTCCTCTAAAAAGAAAACATAAGTAGAGATCTATCAATTTACATAACTTGAGTACTTTCTTAAATCCCTCCATATCTTTCTTTATCTCAGTTTTGATTACGGATGCCTCCTCTTTTTGTAAGTACAATCGTTATTCTGCATTTCTTGTTTGGTTGGTTAAAAGAAATAATCCATCAGTATCCATTACTTCATAATGAAGGACCAATACCAACTACTAAGGCACTGCAACTTGATGCTCACCTTGAAATGAAACAGTACTGTGGCTGGTCCCTTGCGTTCAGTTCCTATGACAGGTCTCTCACCTTTACCCCTCTTCTGTTGCTATAAAAGGTGTAGAACAAAAGAAATTCTAAAAACATACATATTAATCTCAGGAATTTTAGGAGTATTGAAGAAAACTACATACAAAAAAGTGAGAGAGAAATATTAATGACAGACAGACAAAGAAAGATATATATGAGAGAGAGTCACAAAATAAAGAATCAAAGATGTAAGAGATAGAGACCGTTACAGAGAAATATGACTGAGACAGGAAAGAGAACAAGATAAACAGTGACAGAAAGAGAAAGTAAAATATAATCAAACATGTAAACAACTTAGGATGGAGAGAGAAAAATGTACACTTATGATCAGGAAATACATGTACAATGAAATTGATGAAGAGAAGTAAATTTAAAATGAGAGAAAAAGATATAACTGATACCCTGATCACAAAAATCTATAGAACTTACCTTAGTCTTCCAATTATTAGGGAAAGAATTGCCTAAGAATGTATGTTATGACATGCCAGACATACCCTGCTCTCTTTGCCAGATAACTTCTGTTTGCGGAAGAAGGCAAAGGCATCCTTGGAGTTCTTGATGGATCGGGAACGTCTGGACTGACGCTGACGAGCGCTGGGTGCAAGAGACCCAGTCCTTGTCAGACGATTTTGGAACAGCTCCCGAATCAAAGGTTTGTTACTCGCTGCAAAAAGAGAATCATGAACATTTCATCTTGAACTGTTTTCATCAGGAAGTTGGAATTTGAACTTGACTTTCATTTACTCAACTTTCAATTCCTAAAGGACATAACTTCTGGAACCCTAAACATTTATGATATAAATAATAATCTAAATTTTCCAGTGTTAAGTTATTTTTTTAATCAAAGATCTTCAATCAACATAATATTAAAAAAATCATTGTTTAATCTAGATTATATAACTATAATAAACGCAACATTTGAACAGATATATTCCTAAATAGATGTAATTGATCTATATTTATCGCATTTGTAATCTATTACATAATAAAGTGCCATGACAATTTCGTTTAATGTTAAATGTTGTGATTGATCTGAAACTCAACTTGGAACTGACACCAAGGTCAACATTTTTTAATTATCTTTCAATCGTACAAGATTGGGTTACAAGTAATATTAATGTTTCATTGTGCATCTGTGAATAACAAAATACTTACTCTTCATAGTGAAGAGGACTGATTTAGCGAGGGTATCTCGATTCTTCTCCAGGAATCCATTCACACTGTAACAAACCTGAAAGTGAAAACAAACAAGATATGACAATGAACAAGTAGGCAATATTCTGCTCATAAGATAATCTTGAATCTGGTAACCATCAAGAAAAAAAATTATATAAGAATTGAGCACAACTATCACCAAACATGTATGGGTACAAATAAAGCGTCTTAATGAATTCAGTCATTATAAAAGTTTGATTAGATTTGATATGATTTGACCATTCAATATAAAATCATTGGAGCTAAAAGCTGAATTCAGATTCTTTACATTTAATAAAACAGAAAAAATGCATACCTGGTAAATATAAATATACAATAAAATTAAATAGTAATCATGATTTGGTATGAAGTATAGACCAAGGTAGTAAAAGAGAAAGTATAAATTAAACATTACTATATGGGTGTCATTAGGTGAATTATTAGTAATATAAGTAATTATAGGGCGGTGTTTCTACATTGTATATGTCAATTAAAAGGTCTTTATTACAACATTCTCAACAGAGTGAAAATACTTTCTCATGACTGTCTTATCAAGTTACTATTTAAAGGGATTCGGTAACTTTGTGGAGGCTTGATTTAATAAATTGTTGAATTTTGATATCTGTCTTGTACAATGATGTTCAGAAGGATAAATAAATAGCCAGGTATAGAAAGGTTTTCAAATATATAATGCTATTATTAAGATATCTATGACTGAATACTCCCATTTACGAAAGCGTATGGCCATACGCTGAGTCTATGAGGGAATATGAGTCTGGCATTTCCGGACTCTTGCATATGTTTACTTTTGTGAAGGATATGATGATTTTGAAGTGCTTTTTTCCCCCTGGGCTTCATTTTTACACCATATTACATACACTAATAGCATGTAAGGACAGGCAGCTCAGATTTTATCAAGCCTCTACAGAGTTACCAAATCACTTGAAGAAATAAAGTGAGATCTTACAATGCCAGCATAGTGAAGGACAGAGAAGGTCATTCCAAGGTCTTTAGGAGCCTTGTAGACAGCCTTTGACCTGACACCAGGTCCACTATGAAGCTTGGTGGCTAAGCTCTGGTTTGTTCCTCTAGGGAAATGACTCTCCTCATCAATTAATGCAGAGATGCTAAGATGTTTCTGCATGTGTGAAAAAATTATTAATTTGTCTATGCCTTTTGAATATTAAAATGAGAAAATATGTTCTGTTATTAGGAGATTGACATGCATATAACAGGCATGCTTGTTCTTGCTTCATGATTTTTTAAGGATTTCTTGCTTCTCTTTATTTGATGTTACAAGCAGCACTTAATTCAATTAGATTTGGTTTATATACATATATCATACTTTAAAAGTTCATTACAAAATTCTTTCAGAAAAAATACAGGACTAAAAAGTTCACTAAAGCAAAACAAAAAAACCATCGTTCATAAAGTCACTTAAACTTATTCTAATTCTCAATATAAAAATCCATTAAATTAGACTGAATTAATTTACAGAATTCATTTTCTCTTCATAAAATTCTTTAAAAAATCATAATCCTACAAAATTATATTCCTCATAATTCATACACTTCTCTTCATGAAATTTATTCTATGCCTATATCAAATATAGAGAGGAATTTATTCAGTCTACATATTCAATCATTATCATAAACCTAAGTTTCCTTTCTTACCTCTAGAAATACATCAAGGACCGGCTGATTACTTGTGAAGTTGACCCGGGTCAACTGGATTCCTTCTCTCTCACACTCCTCTTGCTCATTCTGGAAGATGTGCTCATTGAAATAATGCTGCAGCTGCTCATTGGCTAGATTGATGCATAGCTAATGAGATAGGCGGGATCAAGTAAACAAGTTTATGATTGATGTGTTAAGGAAACCTATCAACAACTAAATGTATTAAGAACCCATACTCTACCACTAAATTCACAACCACAGCTCACCAAGGATTCCATGAGAGAAATATTTCAATTTGGTTTCTTTCCATGGTAAATATTGATACAAATAATAAGATTGGAGGGGACAAGGAAAATGCATGATCAGTAATATTATGATTGCTAATATGAAATCAACTGATCAGTCACAACCTTAAGTTTTATCAAAAATATATCTTATGGTCTCTGATTTTTTTCTATTATTGTAGAAAAACTCTTTCTTAATGAACTTGAATATAATTAAAATAAAAATGTTTATTCTAAACTATGCTGGAGGAAAAAGACCATGTAATGACTTTTTCAATATGATTAAAGACATTTCATACAAATACAACTGACATTTCATTGCTGTCATAGGCACCAAACAATTCGATTTGTATAATATGTTTAACACTATTTTGGAAAGATATTAGGAGTAGAGATATTAGTACCTGCTCAAAGCTATTTTTGATGAAATTCTCAAAGCCGAAGATGTCGAGAACACCGATCTCTAGGATGTTCTCCTGATTGACCTCGAGTGGCTCCAACAATTGATTGATGTTGTTGACAACCCAACTGAACAGTCGACTATAGAGGGCTTTGGTCAGAGCATCTCGGCAGTCAGCAGCCTGCATTGGGGTCCTGTGCTTAGTAATTGATTCACCTAAAAGAGATTCATACATCTGATTTGATTTGATGTATAAATATATTTATTCTTAATTGAACTTTTATGTTTGCTTATTATGCTTTATCATAAATTAACCATTTAACTTTTGGAATAGTTGTTATGAATAAATCTATTATATACTGATAGAAAATTACATGAACTTTAGAGAGTAAGAGGCAAAATGATGTTGTCTCTTTTGAATTTCTTTGATTCTGAATACATTTTGTGGGGTAAAAAGATCTTCTTGCTTTGTGATACACGTCATGATTTACCTCTGGTGTAAGTCGTCTCTGACAAGATGGCACCCACAATCTCATCTCCAGGAATATGAAGCAGTTCTCCAGCCTTCTCCGCTACATCAGGATTTGTCAGCACTGCAGCCTCTGAATTCTCCTGGGTGCAGAAGTTGAGATCTCCGAGAAGCAAGATGGCCGACAGCACACTGAACAAGCTCTCCTCATCCTGTGAGGAACCAGACAAGAAGACAAGATTATAAAGTTGATTTAGAGCAGATTTTGATAGGTAATTTGACACAATTCATGATCAGAGGCATTAAAAGTAATCTTGAGTTCTGATATTGACAGACAATAGATTCTTACAGAATCAAACAAAACTTTCACTGAATGTTCAAATGGAAACCTAAGGAACAAAGCGCACAAAACTATTAGGGCAATAGCTTGTAGCTCCCTTACTGTGCAAATTCTTTTCCCCTTTACTGCTGTTGAGGCTCATATTTTTTATTTTAGGTTTTTACTAATTCTTGCATATTCTTCTGAGTATATGAAGCATCAGTATACATTTGTTCAAAACTATTCTTTCATATTTTTATAGAATTGATCATCTCTGTACTGAGAATGAATATGATTGCTTACCTCCAAGCCAAACTGTCAAACATACATGTATATCAAATATATAATTTATCCTTAAAATAATGAATAGATCACCTGACACTTACTTCATTAGAAAATCCAATGAGACGGAGGCAATCTCTAACAGCTCTGAACTTAGCTTGCTGATTGGTTGGTCCTAACGATGGTTTGCCTTCTGATCTCATGTATCTGTCAGAAAAGAATCAATAAAATATTGACATGTAAATCAACCTACCAACATAACTCTTTTAGTGCTGAGACGGTTAAATCAGTCCAAATGTACCTGGTACTTTTGGAGTAGGAAAACTTTTCTTTTTTTTTTTAAGAAATTCAAAGCAGGCTCATGAACTATGAAAAAAAATCATGGAATAGAGTTCATTTAGAGATCAATATTATGAAAAAGGTACAAATTATTAAAATTCTCTCTCATGAATTCTAATTGTGACACATTTTTGAAGCTTCAGAGACAATATCATGGGAGACCTGTTCCCCTCCCCCCTCCCCCCCCCCCAAAAAAAAAAGAAAAGAAAAATAATAATAATTAATAAATATTAAATAAAACCAATTTTGAATTTTTTTTTTCAAAAGAAGGATTAATCTTGTTAAGAACCATAACTTTGTGTCTGTTAGTGCATAACATTAAACTCATGAAACAGTTCTCATTACACAACTTTTAACTACTATCACATTTTCATTATTATAACAGCAATATTCTTCTTGAAGGCATCGTGAAAATTGGGATAGTCCCACTCTATATTTACCTGTGTTGGCCTGGCGACTTCAGACCATAGTATTCCTTCTCCTCATGTGTAAGGCCATCAAAGAGAAGATAGAAGATGTGAAAGTTTCTCTCTCCTTCTCCATGGCTCACAATCCGAGATTTCTCCAACAAATACTCAGAGAGATGAGCTATTATCAGGTCAAAATAGAATATCTGGTTATAATATGGTGTCTATAAATTGGTGACAAGAGCTTTTCAACAGGCTTCATGGATACCAAGACCTGGGCCCGTTTCGTAAAACTTGTTATCAATAACAAGCTGCAATAACTGTTATAAGCTACTGAAATCTTTGCATCTGCTTGGCTGAGAGCAAATTTGTCATAGAAATGTGGGACTTGTCACTGATAACAAGTTTTATGAAACGGGGCCCAGAGTATACTCTATAGTCTGCTAAGAGCCATAGAGGCATTAACTCTATGGCCCGAATTCACAAAGGAGGTTTAAACCATGGGTAAGGTTTAAACCTCCGTAAGCGTACTAAAATAAGCGTAAATACGCGCACTCGAAGAAAATATATGATTTAAAAACCCAGGAGGGGGTTTAAACCATGGTTTAAACCAAAACTCCTTCGCCAATTCGGGCCTTAATAACTCAACATATGAGCCCATACTGTATCAGGCTCTTAGAAGACACTGTAAATGTAATGATGAAATAATGTATATTCACACAGGCTCATCTTAAAATGACAGCAAATTGAAGCTCCTAATGGCGCCATCTTTCAACAGGATTTGATAAGTGTCTGTGCTTCTAATTTTCCCACCATGCCCCATTCTAGTTTGTAGAAGCTTAAAATGTATCTGTAGGCAATTTTCCACATGTGCAACGTCAAAAATAATAGTTTTGAAATATAAAATGTACCTATTTTCCAAACAGCTGTTTGTCGAAATTCAAAATAAAATGCAAATTATAATCTCAAGTTAGCAGTTACTGTATGGTGGCGCTGTTCAAGTTTGGTCAGTTTAATGCCATTTTAAAATGCTGCCAGGAGTGCACTGGGGTCTATTGGAGAAGGCTCTTGACTCTCATACAAGAGGTCCAGGGTTCAATCCTTGCTTGTTGCTTACATCCTTGGACAAGGTGTTTTGCCCCACATGTGTCCTTCTCACCCTAGTTGAATGTGTATGAGGGCAATGTTGGGCTAATAGTAACTGCAGGACCAGCAGAAGCAGTATTAAAACTGATGTGGCTACCCTCGGTTATTATGACCAAGTTTTCAATATACCATCATTTGCAAAAGTTTAAGACCATCTCGAGATTTATGGGTATTTCAATAATTTGGAATACTTTCTTTTGTCTCATTGAATGATTACATAACATGTTTACTACAGTGATCAGTAGCACAAGAGTAATGGTATAAGCCTATAGTTCAAGTATGATACATAGGTTATGCCATGAAAATAATTGTATGTCTGAAAAATAAGTTTTTTTTTCTTTCTTTGACTTATTGCATTTTGGAATAGTGGTCTTAAACTTTTGCAAATGATGGTAATTATTAAAGGCTTAAATACATACATATGTAAACTTCCCAATTTGAAATATTTAAATACTATCTCAACAGAATATTTCAAATTCTTCCCATCTTAGATGATATTCAACTCACCTCCGACCACGTTTCCTGCAGCAGAGAACTTGAGTTCCAGGTATTTACCAAATCTACTGGAGTTATCGTTCATCACAGTCTGAGCATTCCCAAAGCACTCTAGCAGAGGGTTTACCTGCAAAAGATAAAACACAATCATTAGAAATAGATACATTAGCTACATACTCACATATAAAGTTCCCTATCTTTATTAGTAGCAAGTACAGTGAAGAAATGAGTACATGTGCAGGGGATGACTTAATTTCCCTGCAGTGAATTCTGACTAAGCTATCATAAGCTAAAATTTAAGAAGCTGATAACTCCATCTTTCATCCATAATCTCCTCTTTTAGAGTCATGGTAATTTACACTTTAAAATGTATTACAGTTCAGCTGTTTTGTTTGAAACTGTGTGTTATGTTGACTTGAGACTTATAAGCAAAGACAAAATGTGAGAATACCACATAGTTTGATGAAGTGAACAGAAAGTACAGAGCAAACTGCAATCCAAAGGTACATGTACATGTACCAATTCATAGATTTGCAATAATCATTGAGGTAAAAGGACATAACAGCAGGTTAGAGATGGGGATGTAGAGGAAGAAAGAAAGAGAGAAAGAGAGAGATAGATAGAGAGAGAGAGATAGAGAGAGAGAGAGCAAGAGAGAGAGAGAGAGAGAGAGAGAGAGAGAGAGCGAGAGGGAGAGAGAGCAAGCAAGAGAGAGAGAGAGAGGCTGCATAAAGTTTAGGGATAGATGGATCTTTTATATCAAACCCGGGTGATCTGAATTTTACATTGTTCAGCATTGTACACTCTACTACAGACTAAAAACATACAAGCCCATGCATACTAGCCCATGTATACAAGCCCATGCATACTAGCCCGTGTATACTATACTAACCTGTTCTATCTTCTCATTCAGCAGACTTTCACAGCTATTGGCCCGACTGAGGAGATGTTGCACAAAATACTTGCAGGACTCGGTCTTGCCAGCTCCGCTCTCCCCGCTGATGATGCAGCACTGTGACTTGCGTTCCCTTAGAAGTGATTGAAATGCCCGGTCTGCAACGGCGAAGATGTGAGGGGTTTGCTTGGTGCGCTCGAGTAGGTTGGAGTATTGGTTTGATGACGTTCGAGAGTAAATTGGCAACTCCTTGAAGGGGTTGACGGCTATCAGGATATCACCAACGTAGGTCTATCAAGAATAAAATTAAGACAAATGAATGAATAGATATCATATACAAATATGTATGATTTTTAAAAATAATCCTTCCAAGACATATAATCTTGGAGATTATCTATTCTTTTATTTATTTATTTATTTATTTATTTCTGCATGGTTCAGGGCATTACATAGTATGATCATTAGGACAAAAATAAGCATAAGTATAAGTAAACAATAACAGAATTAAAAGGCAAATAAGACCATAATACAGGTATAATATATGGATAATGTAATAACATGCAGAGGTATAGCAATATAAGCTTAAAGCTTATACATGTATTTCCATATTGTTCCTCAGTATGAGTTCTTTAACTATAACTCATTCATTTGATGATATACCTTCTATTTCACATTGTACAAAATCGTGGATATTTAGGCTATCTACTGATTCATATTTTATGAGAATTGGGTTTTGCATATCTTCTGTTTCAAAATACATTGGGAATGCAAATAGTACTATTTTGCTTCAAGGCTACGCCCCTCATGAAAACTACTATTGGTATCACATTATGTACCATAGTTTCAACAAGAGCCTCTCTGTATATTAATATAATCCTTTTGTGCCAATTGACCATATTTTGTTGTTTGGCTCAACGACTTTTGATTCAGAGCTCTAAAAATATACCAGATGCATGAGTAGAAAGAGCAAATATTTCTGCACATATTATGTCCACTTTTGTTGCATGACCATATTGTGTGTGATGCCAGGAAATTTTAAAATGAGAATAATCTTTAAAATGCCTTGGCAACATATTGAAACGTTCAAAATCATTGTTTTTTTATCAAAAATTGGCAATTTTTTCAATTTTTCAACAAAATTGTCAACTGTTTACTTTCAAACTTACTTTCAAAGACATTATACCTTACGAAAACCATGTAGCACTAAACAAAAACTATTATTGTTGCCAATTTGAAGAACAAAATGTGATCAATTTAGCCCTTAAATAATTCCTGTCCTGAAAGGTTTAATTCCAACATCAGTAAGATACTCACATAGATGATATCTCGGCTGTATCTCAACATGAGTTCTTGAAGGATAATATTCTCAGTCATCTCAGGCAGCATGGCTAGATCATCACTCTTTGTTGGCAATGGCAGATACACCTAAATAAAACAAAATAATACAACAAAAGAGTTACTACTAGAGGTGGTATTGAGCATGTGTGATTGGGTAAATTTGTTAAGTGGAGTATATAACAATGCCTACTGAAAATGTGAGCCTGTCTACAGGCTTTTCAAAAACTACATTGAATGCCTTGTTGATATTTTTTTTTGCATTTTAAGATAAAATATCTTGAAATGTTCATGAACTTTCTCTCTGGACTGCTTTTCATTATCCAGATGGTTCCCAATCAGGTCCATAGAATTCCCCCCCCCCCAAAAAAAAAAAAACAACAACAACAACAAACAAACAACCCCAACAACAACCAAACGAATATACAGAGAATATGCTCAAAGGATACTTCAATATATTTCTCAGTCAGGCATATAATGAATTTAAACAAACAGCACTGGCACGAAGTGAAAATTCCTTTACAGATTACAATTTATCCTCCTTCCCAAGTGGCTTACGCTTTGTGAGTCTACTCACTTCTTTTTTTCCCCTCTATTTAGAATGTATTTAGTTTGCACTATCTCATTACAAAAGTAATATTTGAAGCTGATATTATTTAAAATACAATCAGTACTAGTATTCCAGCATGGAACTCAAAATATACAGAAAGGGTTAATTTTTGGTATCAACTTTGAGTTTCAAAACAGGTAGTAGTTGGATAAGCAGAGCATCAATTTTCAAAATGCAGAATAATCTATTGAGGTATCTTTAACATGAAAAAAAACTAAAGAGAATGGCAAAGTATGGCAAAGATGGGATAAATCCATATATGAAATATGAATTTCAAATGCTTTGATACTCCAATATGATTCTACTTGTGCATTCATATATTTGTTGACAGACTGTTTGCAATAATGGTTTTTCACACTGGTAGTACTTTGGAAAGGACAGAGGGGCAGGCAGGTGGAGTACGCTCTGTGAAGTGATGTAATTTTCTTGTGGAATGCAAAATACTGATGGATTGGTCAGTAACAAAACTAATCAAGTAAAAAGAAGAAGTTTAAGAATAAGAGTTTACTCTATGACTTCTCAACATTTCAATTGCACTCTGAAAAGTATTCAAGTACGGAGCACTAACAATTTAGGAAATTGTTCAGAAACACATACAGCAGGCTCTCTTGTTTCTATGGTGATGAAATCAAATTTCAGTCAGTAAAAAAAGAAAAATTTTAAGAATAAGAATTTAGTCTATGACTTCTAAGCATATCATAGGCACTCTGAAAGTATTTAAGTATGGAGCACTAAAAATTGGAAATTGTTCAGAAACACAGCAGGCTTTGTTGTTTCTATGGCGATAAAATCAAAGAACATAGGAATGGTTACATAGAAATGCTTGCTTATCAAAAGTGCGTTTGCAAATTTCTACTAGACTTGCATGTTACGTCAATCTGAAACCTATAACTATATTTGAAAGTCATGGCTGCATCGATTTGTTAGTATATATGCATGTATGATGACAGGGAGAGGATTCTGCATGAATTTATAAATGGAATTTGAACTGTTTTGCATAATGAATATCAAACCTGTTACGAGCGATATCCCCTATAACACTCAAAAGTGGTCACTACCTCGAGAGCATGACTTTATTTCCTGAATAAAATTAACCTACAGGGCGGTTATCTTCAGGACCTGAAGCAGCATTTTAAATGAAGATAAACTTTCAAGAGCAGAAATAACCATACAAATCTATTGTACATCTACCAGTTGTGACATGAGAGTATATTTTATCAATTGTTTAATGTATCAGGTACACATATGAATGTTGTTTTCTAGGTTGTGCAAGGTTGTAAATATACCTTTAAATGTTATTTCTAGATTTGAAAGTAGATGAATGTATAATGGGAAATAGAATGAAAAAATAGAATGTTTACCTTTTGACTTTTCTTCTATTTTCAAAATTTTACAAAAAGATAAAGATGCAAAGAAAAAAGTAAATAAACAATTGAAATATCCTCATTTAACATTCCTGCCACCTATGCAAAATAAAAAAAATGAAATTAAGCATAAATACAACGGAATACTAAAGAAACACACATGAAGAAGAAAATAGCAAGAGATACAGTAAAATTTTACATTATCACATCATTTTCACTCAAAAGCAAAGCCCACACCAATCACCAGACATTTTATCATGAATACTTGAATAAATACAGGCATATTTTCAAAATTTTCAATGCCAGTTCATTCAACCCTCCCCCATCTATTTGTATCCAGTTCATCTTTTTTCCACAAGTCACTTTTGTCTTTTTATTCATTGGATTTATCCCCAGTTGTCAAATACCCACTCAGTCTTTTATCTGTTTTGTCTAAAATATTCTTACCAAAGTAGCACTTTCTTGCACCGAGATCAATGAAAAATGCATGTTATAACAAAATCAAACCATATTCCCAGGTTCTTAAGAATCAATCTGCATGCATTTCTCAAGCATCTTTTGAAAGAGAAACAAAACAAGTTCTCACCGAATCGTCCTCCTTAACTACTTTCAATCCTATGCCCTGGAAGTTCTCCTCTAAGTCCACCTCGTTGACTGTGGGGGCGCTATCACCTTCACCTTGTATCCTAGTTTCCGCTTCAAACAGTTGGTCTGTCTTTGAGAGGGGCGTAGCCCGCGATCGTCTGAAAATACAAACATTTTTGTTTATAAATTATAGTGTTTTTCAACTCATATCAGTAAGTGGATGTACATGTATTGTGCAAGTTCCTGTTACATAAAGTTCAGTAAAATATGAAATTGCCTTGATTCATGAAGAATCCATTTAGAACTTACTGACAAAACATATTGGACAATTAAAAAGATAGCTACAAATGATGAGAGGGTAATCTGTATTTCTTTCATTTATGAGTCCATTCATCAAAGATCTTTGGAAAGAAGAAAGCTAAAATTATCTCGAAATTCCACTCTTTGGTAAAAACAAATTTCAGTTAGCTCATGAACTGTCAAGTGCCTTCCAGACACATCATTTTGAATATCTGAACTTTAACCCTAAAAAGACTGGGGTATTTTGGAGGCTGGAAAAACTGAGGACAACAGCCGAGATCTGAGGACAACAGCCGAGATCAACAGCCGAGATCTTAGGCTGTTGATTGTCCGATTTCAACCAAATTTGGTATACACATAGTTCATTATGTTTTCTACAAGAATGCATAGTCAAATTAATCTTATTCTTCTTATTTTTAAACATATTCTTAATTAATTTGTAAACAAATCTTTCGGCATATTACTCCCAGTGTTAAAGATCGTATGCTCGATCTATAATGAAAAACACAAGTCAGAAAAAATTGGAACCAGCGGGATTCGAACCTGTCATCTACTGCTTGCCGGGCAGCGACTTAACCACCAGGCTATTCTGGTTCACGGCCAAGTCACGACGAACTAGAATCAAATACCCAAGATCCTCTTCTTTCTGACTCATTAATATTCAAACGGTCCGCCGTGGAACAATGGTTAGTAACTAATGGTTAGTAACTAACAATGGTTAGTTACTGCTTGCCCGGCAAGCAGTAGATGACAGGTTCGAATCCCGCTGGTTCCAATTTTTTCTGACTTGTGTTTTTCATTATAGATCGAGCATACGATCTTTAACACTGGGAGTAATATGCCGAAAGATTTGTTTACAAATTAAACATTCCTCCCCAGTCAAGCTTCTTCGTTTAATATTCTTAATTAATTATACGAATACACAAATTTTTTCGAAAATTTTGTGTTTTTTTGATAAATATTTACATGTAGGTGTCCATTATAGTCTAGATATCCCTGTTCAAGGTTGTTATATGTGAGAAGAAGCTGTTTCATGTTTGAATTATGGGATACACTTATGCAAATGAGTATTTAATGATGAAACTAAACAAGAATATATGAATGCATGTCTATCGTTTGCATTATTTCTTTGTTTTTTAAATTAATGTATATCATTGTTTTATGATCTAGAAGAGTTACTTGTATTGACAAATGACATTAACTAACAAGAATCCAATGAAAATATAGTTTGAAAACACTATCTGTAATATTCATTCCAGTCCCCATTGACTTTACACACAAACGAATGCAAATTATCGAATTTTTCTTGACATGCCTTGTGAAAACATGACGTAACTCTGTTATCGTACACGCGGGGCATGCAAATTTGGTATCAAAAGTTGGTATCAATTTGTTTTCTAAATTTGCAGAAACGTGTCTACAACCAACTGGAATTTTTATAAACAATGAACAAATTTCAACTGATACTTCAATCCTACATTACATAAATAAATATGAAGAATGAATAAATCTAAAATGTCTTCCAACTTCGAATGATACAAAATCAACATAAACTGAATAGAGTTTATTCATTCTTACAATGTTTTGCTGTTGACCCTTTCTAACTCAATCTCCTCATCAAGATCATCAGGGTCTGGTAAGGGAGATGGAGGACACACTGGGTTATAGTCCTGATCAGCAGCCTTTAATAACTCCTCAATCAGTTCAGATGATGCTATGTCTGGAATTAAAATGGTAATGATAATGATAATAATTAATATCATAATACCACAATTATAATAATAATCCTTTAATAACTCCTCAATCAGTTCAGATGATGCTATGTCTGGAATTAAAATGGTAATGAAAATGATAATAATAAATATCATAATAAGCCTTTAATAACTCCTCAATCAGTTCAGATGATGCTATGTCTGGAATTAAAATGGTAATGAAAATGATAATAATTAATATCATAATACCACAATTATAATAATAATCCTTTAATAACTCCTCAATCAGTTCAGATGATGCTATGTCTGGAATTAAAATGGTAATGATAATGATAATAATTGATATCATAATACCACAATTATAATAATAAGCCTTTAATAACTCCTCAATCAGTTCAGATGATGCTATGTCTGGAATTAAAATGGTAATGATAATGATAATAACTAATATCATAATACCACAATTATAATAAGCCTTTAATAACTCCTCAATCAGTTCAGATGATGCCATATCTGGAATGATTGATGTAATGATAATGATAATGACATTAATATTAATACTAATAATATAATTACAATAATAAGCCTTTAATAACTCCTTAAAAAGATTAAAGATGTTATTATTTTTAATGGAAAATAATATGATAATGAGGATCTAAACAATAATAATGATAATAATGACAAACAGCACCACCACTACCAACAATAACAATGTTGATTGAAATATTAATGTTAATAATAATAATCATATTATGCTGTTGGTTCTATCTTGTTTTTACAAATACAGTCAAACCTGCTTTAGTGACCACCTGTATAGAAAGACCACCTGTCTATAAAAGACCACAATTTTTGTTTCCCTTGAACATTGTCTTTCATTGAATGTGTATTGAAGGAACCTGTGTATAAAGACCACCTGCTCATAAAGACCGCTTTTTTGTCTCCCTTGAGCGGTCTTTATAGACAGGTTTCACTGTAGAAATAAATAGAACCATCAGAGAAGGACTAATCAATTCAAGTTGACATCTGATTACCAGTACAGCTTTTAATAAGATTTGAAAGACTTTACTAAAATGAAATATATTTGAGGTTGAAACTGTCAATAATCAAGTTAATCAACTCTTTAAAAGTACCTTTCTGCACCTTTGTCAAGAGATGGCAGCATACTCATTACAAAATTGTAAGGATTCACTCTGAAATCAACTTGAAATAATCTTCTATATTCATATTATATTTCATTGTGGAAGTCAGTCTGCATAATATTTTCAAATGTGATTGCATGTTAAATGCAAGCCCATATGAGTTGTTGATTGAATAAGCCAGTTCGCGGTTAGCGCATGGTACAAATGACCCCAAATATCCACAGATATTTTAGACATGGAGGGTCCCTTTATGTGCACTTCAGAAAAATAACTCTGGGAGTGATAGAGGTGCCTCATGAATAGCTTTTGTTTCCCCCTTTAAAAAGAATACTTCCACCTGGATATCATGGAATGCACCATTAGTGCATAATTGAATAATGATTACATGACATTCATGAGCACATATCGAATATTAGTGTCAGTGGGTTTTAGAATTTGGTACAGATGACCTTTATCTGCTCATGCTCAGATTGCATCTCCGAAGTGGCTTATAATCGCAATTGCAACAAAATTACAAAATCCTGCTGACTAAAAAAACATTAGAATTAATGGAAAAAACAAAACAAGTGGGATATCAACAGGCTACCTTGGTTACAAAAAACAAGCAAACATACATAACATATAACATATGATATAAGAACAGGTGGAAAATCAGTGGCGGATCCAGGAATTTGAAATAGGGGGGTGCCAGCAGCGAGGGAGCGGAGCGACCAAGCGGGGGAGGGTGGGAGAGGAAAAGCTCTAACTCAACCACTGTCTGTAAATGAATGCCATATCGGAATGGGTTGTTTGTAAGGGAAATTAAATACCTTTAAAGTTTATCAAATCTTAATATTCAAAGTACGGTCAGCGTCATTTCATAAAATATTCACCTTGAACAATGCAGTCAGTCAAATTGAAGCACAATTGAATGATAATAGTTAATATACCTGAGGCCTATTTAAAAAAGACTTACATTAATTGACAATTAAGATCGACTGAAAAATTATAGTGTGATGTGGGTGCCTTCGCATATATCATAACTACCAGACCAAAATGCCTCCTTTTGAGACTTTTCCATTAAGATAAATTAAATTATTTTTTATTCATGACTTGACAATACGTAGCACTGTGCTTATTATTAAGTTCAGGAAAAGGAAATATGGGAAAACACCAAATTTTATTACCATAACTTAGCTTGTTACATCTCTGGAGTAGACTAAGGAGGCACAGCACTGGCCACTGGACCAACCGTGTAGCAGGGATTTCACTTTAGGGGGGCGGTTGTGAGCGAAGGAGGGGGGAGGAGCTCTGACATTTTAACAAATTTGAGAGAAACATAACGGCTCGTAGCAAACATTCTTTTAGGCAGAATGTTAAAGTTCGATGACTGACCGCTTTTAAATTATTTGGACGCAATGCTGCACTGCATGTAACAGGGGTGGGTGCAAGGTGACTTTCCCCCTTCCCACATGAAACGTGAAAACTTTGACATTTTAGCAGATTTTGAGAGAAAGATAACAGCTCGTAGCACCTTTTAAGGCTCTATTCCCTAACCCCCCCCCCGCTTTTTCCTTCTCGCTTTTGGCCTTTTGAAACTTAAAGCAAAAGGAAAGTTTGTATATTACATGGGGACAAAATAATGGGTCACATACTGAGTTTATTAATACACCTGTACCTCTGGTTATTTTTAAACTAGCAATGGAATTTGACACATCTATTACTTGAACCAATTATAAAACACAAGGGATGCTAAAGGTTTACTAAATTAACCTTGAGAACAGGTACACTGTACGTGGCAAACATGACATTTATTACATCAAAGATTTTGGCAAGTTACCAAATGGTTAAATTCCCTCCCCTGTTCCAAATCTTTTCATCTGAAATAACTTTTTGTCAACAATGTCACACATAATCTAGGAACCTTCTATTATCTAATTTTCCATCTAATCTAACATTTTATAAACAGTTATTGCCTTAATTCGTTTGCAGCCCAAAACTACAAGTTCCTTCAAAAATGTTGAATTTCAAATATTTCAATGTTTTGACATGGAACAAAAATTTAATTTTATTGAATGAATTATCATAAGAAATACTTTCCTTTATCAGTTTAGACTGAAGTTTCTTTCATTCTGGTATTTGGCCAAATTTGAATATACAAATTATCCAAGAGAATTTTGAAGATTTACCATGACTACATAACTAATTTAATGCAGATATGAAAGTACATGTAAATGTATTGTGATCATATGTATTCAAATTTATGTATGATACTTGTCTAAATACTTAAAAGTGTACCAATCACTTCAAAAAATATTTGTGTAGAGCTAGAATGTATAAAATCAATCTCAAAACACTTTACTTGGCCTTGTATGGGTTAACGGTAAAGGAGTATGAAGAATATGAAGCAAAACATAAAACCCCCTCGCGCGGTACCCAACTCTGAGTTCAGTTCCATGCATGCCATTATTCTATGCGAGCGCGTACTGGTGCATCGACTGGATTCAACTTGTAATATCTCTTTATATAATCGACATTTGAAGCTCATATTTTGAATATGGTATAGCGACATGGAACCCCTGATATACAGAGCAAATTTTTGTTGGTGGTTGGTAATCTTTCAAAATGAAATATTGTATACATCTCACATGGGATACCCTCTTTTTATACATAAAATTCAAAATGCATTATTCTGGATATTGTTAAGTTGGGCAATCCTCTGGGAAGCTGTCAGTTCATCAGAAATAATCATTTGTGCCTTACACACAGTCTCATATGTTATGGATGTTAATAGTAAATAAAATTTCCAGCAATTCTATGATGTTGCTATTTTCTTACAGTTTGCTTGTCAAACCAATCAATCTATTGCATGATAAACAATACAGGAATACTGAGCCAGATTTTATTTAAACGAAATTCAATTACCTTGGGTGGTATTCTGAAAATTATTTCAACTTGATCTTGGTGAAATGATTTCAGATTGCAACTTTCCAAAGGTGTTTACACAGGTGTCATTTACATATATGCATCCCCCTATCTGTAGTCAATAACCAATAACACACTAAGGGGGCATTGCAAGAAAGTTGCAATCAATTGCAAATCCCCCAAATCAGTCGCAAGTCTTGCAATTGATTGCAAGTTCCATTCAAAATACATGTATCATATTTGCAATTGATTGCAACTTTCTTGCAACACCCCCTAAGACAATCAAAATCATTTTGTGAAACTAAAATCAAGATAAAATAATTTTCAGAATACCACCACAGAACTACATGTATAAAGTGGCTTTCATATGAAGTAAACACTTACCCGCTGGCTTCTGTTCTTGTATGCTCTTAAGACGGGGATTAGCGTTCCTCTTGACCAATAGCTTGACCATCTTAGTCTGACCATACTTGGCTGCGACATGAAGAGGGGTCAGTCCCTCATCATCGATGACATCGATGTGTGCCCCTCTGTCTAACAGCAGCTTGGCTACATCACGGTAGTTATTGGCTGCAGCAATGTGAAGCTGTGCAAAACAAAAAATTAAGAAAACACTGGTTGGATGGAAATCAAGATAACAAGATCAGAATTTGGGCACAAATGTAAACCTACAAGCAAAAAAGCTATGAAAAACTCCCAAAGAGCCTGATACAAAAAAATAAATATGTAAAAATCACTGTAAGAAAATGTTACTTTACATGTACAATTGCAAATCAAAGAAGTACCGGTACTCTTATGAAAAAAGGAGCTGTTTTTGTAACAAGTATGCATATTATCACACTACATTAACCCCTACCATGCCGTGGGCGGCAAATCCCGCCAAAAATTTTCAGTGTTGAACATTTCATTTAAGCTCTGAATGGCTTGAAAATTCTTCCTAATACAGAAACCTGTCCTTTAATATAATATTCATTCCTATGCAATATATTTTTGCGTAGTTTGCTTGAAAGTTCATATTTGAGCAATTGTCAAAAATCTGGTGGCATGGAAAGGGTTAAACCTTACTCTCTTTGGTCATATCAACTGCAGCATGTCTTCCATCATTTTGACTCGTAAAAGGCATGGACAAGGAGTTATCAAATGAACTTACATGGTGCATTGGAAACACATTCTGGAGATGAAGGTCCAAAGAATTATTTTTCACATTTAGTGTTAGAATGATATCCTGAATGACATCCTCATGTTCCAGGATTGTATCCATCTTGTTTACAGTTATTCAAAAATACTTTAGAAAAACAGAAAATCTTTCACAATCCCGGCAGTCATTTTAAATTCTAAGGCCTTGAAAGTGTAAACATCCATCTACGCAACAAAATATAGTTCCTTTCCTTTGATGAAACCCACAGTGCAGAAAAGAGTATTTTATATTAAAAATACATTCATATAAACAAATTTAAGTCTTGATAGTGTTGACATCTAATTAGCAAATTAAGAAAAGTATATTTCTGTTCCTACGAGAAATCCGTAAAAAAGTGTAAAGACACTGAATCCATTCTCTGGTCTAAGATAAAATTCATCTGATGAAACCGCTGCTTCAATAGTTATAAACAGACTGCAACATAAACAAGCTATATAGTTGGTTGTTAAGTTCCAGAAGGCTCAGTAATTTGTGGAGTAAGTTTTTTTAACAACCAAAATTCTACTAAAAAGTCCAACATTACTAGCAACTGAAGTCGCAAGAAGCAAATTATCTGACAGAAGTATTTGAAAAAAGGAAATTAGAATGACCAATAAAATGTCCTGATTAATGTCCCTCCTACTATTTAATCTGGGTGATTGAATTATCCCTTTTTAATCCTTAATGGGAGAGGAAATCTACAAGAATCCATCTTGGGCTTAAATCAATAATCCAGCATTCCTATGATGACACACAGATGCTAATGACTCCTTCAAAATTGTTGGAATACAGCACGTACTAAGGATTTATCCTTGCCATTTTTATGACAGCAAGTACGCAGGAATATTCTCAAAATGTAGAATTTCCCGCTGAAAATCTGTTAGTTGTGGATATCCTGTGAAAGAGCAGTATTTCAACGCGAGGCTGGGAGGAGATATTTCCATTTCAGAATCACGCTAATCCCAACAAGATTTGAATAGAGCTTTGCATTACGATTATAACTTTAAGGGAGAATAGTTAACTTTATTAAAACTCATACATATCTCGTGACAAATTGTAAAAAGTTAATGTACATGAATATACTGTAACCTGTCTCATACTATACTCATGAATTGGTGATATACAGCCATGGAAAAAATTAGTAGACCAAGCTTCTGTAATAAGGGTATTATAATATGCATACAAAATTATAAAAATGATTTGCATTTGCATTTCATTGAATGAATACCAAATTCCAGCAATTATACTTTGTTTTTATGATATTTTATTTCCTTCTTACCACAAAAATAACACTATCAGTAACCATTCTTGGTCTAATAATTTTTGTAATGTGTAAAGGTGTAAATGTGTGTAGTTTACACTTGCTTGTGAAAACAAAAACATTATGTATGACAATATCCTAAAGACAAAGTACAAACACCTTCTATACTCTTAAGATGACCAAAGATGTACCAAAGAAACAGCTATTGTGTGACCTTCCCATACGATTCAAATTACATCCATTCCCATCCTGGATTCCTTGGCTAACAAACATGAACTGAAGCATGACAAATTACAGCAATCTTACCAATAAACCTCAAGAGAAATAACCTACCTCTCACATGCCAATTCTAATCTACAAATAGAACCATTAAAATCAGGGGGAAAAGAGTGCCTTAATGTCTCCCATTATGCTTTCTTTTTGTATTTCCATCTCGTCTTAGTAGAACAGGCAGGAAACGGAAAGGTCGCATCGTGTTACAGAAACTTGTTAGTCAAATATTAAGGTGCTTTGAAGGGCGTGAAATCCCAAGTAAGGCTGTCAGACAGGCTTTAAGTTGCTATAGTTACATTTCCTGCTTGCTAATGACCACAAATGAAGTAACGCGGCGTTAAGATGAATTCCGCTATTTAGCGCTTCATTTACCCTCATGCATGTAGGGATGTGGAAAGTAGAATACCAATATTGACTATTCTAGATAGAAATCTTACTGAACTAATAACTGGAAAGTGAGAGATCTTTTGTTCGGGTGCAAAGGCAACACACACACAAAAAAAAGAGGAAATTACGATTTTGAAAGAAAACCCATGCTCTATATGAAATTTATACAAGTTATAAAGAAATAGGAGAGAGAGAAAACAAGATCGAGATAAGCCTTGTTCTTACCAAATATTTTGCTAATAAATATGGATTTTTTTTTTAAAACCACTATTGATCATATTGCAAAAACTCTTAAATATCTTCTTTTCATATTATTGCTTTCTAAGCTGCACACAAGATAGCCACAGAAGCTGACATCATAAAATGGAATTAGGCTTATATTGTTCACACTGTATAATTCAAAACAAATCTTAAGACCCTCTGAATATTGTTTCCTTCATCATTATTATGAGACAGGGGGAGACAGAAAAGGAGAGAAGTAAAGAATATGAAGAAATGTAACTAACGAAAGGATACCTGCAGAAAGAAAGAAATTAATACTGCGAGATATATGAACAAAATGAAATAGAAATGTAAAAAAAGAAAAACAGAGAAAGGGGTCACAGAAGGAGATAGATATAAACAAGATAAGTATATATATCGTATGTTTGGAGCCAGAAGAGCGTTAACTCTGTGTTAAAGTATATGCCCTTCTGGCCCCAAACAGACGATATCATATTTCATAATATATGAAGAGAGAAAGAGAGCATGGTTTTATAATGAAATCAGAATAAGAGAAAGATAAAGAAAAACATAAAAAGAGAAATATGAGAAGAGATAAATAGTACTACATAGGAAATATCAGTCAATCAGTTAGTAAGCAAGATAAGAGAGAGAGAGAGAGAGAGAGAGAGAGAAAGAGATAGAGATAGAAAGAGAGGTGAGAGAAAGATATAGGAGAGATAGAGATAGTAGATGAGATAATATGAAAAGAGGAAGCAGACAAGGGAATCAATAATTTACAAGATCCGATGAAAAATGAAACAATAATAATAGCTATTCATTCATAGAAAAAAGTTTGCTCCAATATTTATCATGAATTAATATTACAGACTGATATTAGAACCGAGTACTTGAACTAGATACTATATCTATCACAGACATGTGATAATAAAGTCACATCAATAACAGCATGACTGCGAATAAAAATAAGAAATGTTAATCCACATCACATCCTATGAAAAAAAAAAAACAGGGCGTGCTCTTGAACTCTGTAGAGCCCTGATTTTGTGGTCAAATATTTGGAGACGGAACGAAAATACTCTCCGGCCTTGGGTTTTAATCGTGCATGGAGTTCAACGTCACAGCCATGAGTTGGCAACAGGACTGATGTCATGATTAAGAACAAACATATGCTGAGTGTTACTTCACAGTTGACTGACAAACAAATCATTGACCCTTCCACATATGAATACAACCATTAATATTTGTTTCCATGTATACATGTGGAAAGCAATATCAAAGCCTTGTTCACATCTGCTGCAAACTTCATCATCCAACCTTCAATGTGGTGTCTCAATGTGAACGGAACACTGCACTTAGCTTGAGGAAGTTGAAAATAAAACATTTCCAGAAATTCCCAACCACACTATGCTAACTCTCTTATATCACATGGCTTCTCATAGGCTTAAAGATGGCCGTGACTCCCCCACAACATACCCTTAATATAGCCTGCTAGCTCTTAAACACTAGGCAGAGTATTTCCACTGGATCAGAACTAGACTCCAAAAGTATCATTTCAAGCCTTCGTATTCTGATGCTATTTTCTCCAAGAAATTAAATGCTTGCTAATCAACAGGTGCCTAAAACAAGCAAGCTTTAATAAAGGTCAATAAAGATGTTACTAACATTCTCAAGGAATTCAAAGTTAAGACTGATTCACTTTCAAATTATTCATTGTTGCATTGAAAGTAGAATATAATTAGACTCTAGAAGACAGTTACGGAACTTGTGTTTAAGAATTTCACAAGTTGATCACTAAACTTTATTAAGAAACGGCTATATGTTCAAGGAAATTAAGCAGTGGGATAAGTCCATGGTTTATTGGATAAAACCTTGCAAAGTGGAAGTTTTGCTAAATAGAATACTGGTAGTTTTTTTAAATTTTATTAAATGGAAAGTTCTATTTACTGCGAACAGTTATACAGAGTTAACCAAAAGCTAACCAAATAGCGCTAAGAACCACCACCACTATCATACCTACAGTATAGATACGGTTAAACCTGCTTTCCATAGATAAACCACCAATTGTTAAAAGCCTCATTTTTCGGGGTAACCTTCCTAGTCATAAGGACCGCTATCCATAACGCGTGACTAAATGAATAGCGGTTTTGTACGAATAGCGGTCTTTATGAATAGCGAGCAAACCATAGACAAATTACTTCCCTATTCATAAGGACCTCCATTCATAAGGACCACTATTCATTTAACGCGTGTTAAATGAATAGCTTTCCATGAATAGGAATAGCGGTCCTTATGAATAGCGAGCGGACCCCCTTTTTTCTGTGAATAGAACCCCATTGGAACAGGTAGACACCTATACAAAAAGGACCATGCTCACATTTTCTTTAAAATTAACTGCATACGCCATAAATTTTTGCAAATGACTAACCTGACTATTTTGTGAGTGGTTATATTCGAGATCGGGAAATATTCAAATCTACAAACAGCGATGATGATGATGATGTACTTTTGCAAAGCGAAGTGGTGAATTTCCGATCAGGAGACAACAAATTTGACTGACTACTTATGTTGGCAATATTTTAGTGTGTTGTTAAATTTGTGACTCGCGAAATTAAAATCCCCGCAAAATATATGGCGTATACAGTACATGCAGGTGACCAAAGTATAAATCTTTACTCACAAGGGTTGTGCCTCTATCATTAGCAGTGTTTACATTTCCACCGGTGGCAATGAAGTCTTTGACATCAGCAAGCATCCGCTTTGCTTCCTTCTTCTTAATGTTCTTGACAGCAACATCGTCAAATCCTAGACACATGAAAGAAAAAGAAATCATTGTGTATTTTGGAAAGGATTTATAAACTTTTCAAATCATACTGTATTTTAGAAGGGATTTGTAAACTTTTCAAAATGTTATGCTGAAATACAAGTACAAGTTAGCTGTACTGTTATCAGTCAGGATGGACAGGTCTTTTCTCAAGGCTGAGAAGTCTGCTTGATGTATTGAGCTAGATGCATACTATCCATACGATCCCCTTCAGAAAAAAATAAAGTGGAAGGACTTCCAATGGTTAGCAGACCTGCAAACATCTCAAAAATTGTACAATTGAACACAATTTTCAAAATATGTACAATACCCAAAATCATATGCAGGTAGTGAAAGTGAATCAAATGCAAAAGAAAAAGCTATACACTTTCATAATATAAACAAACAATGTTATTTACCATTTTCTTAAAATGTTGAAAATTCATGAATACCAAACTACCATATTCTAAAATGCTCACTTTCATAAGTTACACAAAAACAATGTATAGTACAAGTTTAACACTCTAGTTACAATCTAAAAGTAAGCCATACTGAATATCTAATATTTATCGAATGTTACATCCATGTTATTCTTTTTAAATCAGCTGTATCAAGGCATAAAAGTGTACAGAAAAGTAGAGAAAATTCATGAGGACACCCAAGAAAAACAAAACTAATGCATTAATGCATACAGTTCATATATATTGGTGAAATATACGGAAGATATCTAGCTAATTTTCCTACCTGTTTCTTGAATGTGGATCATTTCCCTTCACTAATCCTACTCTGCACCTCAACTCATAACTACACATATACCCCTTAACAATTTATGTATATATTCCAAAAAGCCATTTGACATTTCCTCTGCAAATGTAAATCATTCCCTATCCAGGTACATCCGTCCCTCTCCCTCTCTCTGTCTGTCGACAAAATACAATGACGTTAATTTTAACCGACTCCCAAACTGCTCATCCTTATTTCATGAATAAATAAATTTAAAAGAAATAGGAGTAGTTGCAAGTGAATTTAAGAAAATGTTTGTTGAAAATGAAACCAAAAGGCTTACTCATAGAAGATGAGTAGGCTTGGCTCAAGATATAATGGCTTAGTTTAAGCTTTATGAAAATGAAACAATGATGGAACAAAATAAAGGTGATGAATTAGATTACTGCAAAATATAAAACTTTCACCAATTGTTAATGACAGCCAAATTTGCAGCAAAAAAATCTTTCGCGAATTGCAATAACCTTATGTTGTTCAGTTGTGATTTGATTACTTCGCGGCATGAAACTTTAGTGAATCTCGACCACTCGCAAAATTTACAAACGTTTCATGCATGCAAAAATTTCTGGTTTTACAGTGCCCGTAACACACAAAGAAGTAAAGTAGTTCCAAGGTGGTATATACCGGATGTAACTATTTGTCTAAAAAAAATATAATGACATGGAAAGAATGTACATCTCTGTGTGCAAGTTGATTCACAACAACAAAAACATTAATTAGTTACATGTATATGTACTTCTTAATTGCTCCTTGTAAACATACTTACTGGTTCCTTGTAAAGTCTTTAACAGTAAGAAGACTGGAGCACTGTATTCCCGAAATATATAAGCCTTACTTGCTGATTCCATTTTCATTCATCAAAAATCAAATGTCATTTTGCCCTCTTCCACAATTGATATACCCTTTTAAACTTTCCTGTAACAGACCTGAAACTGTATTTAAAATGAAACTTTTCTTGAAAATGACTTTGATTTACATTGATACAAAAAGGCAAACAAATTTTTCAAAGTGATGTTATTCCTTGGTATAGTTATGCTGTTAATTAAATCCTTAGAAAGTTGCATGAAGTACACTTGTAGTTTCCAAATCTGCATGTGAGGCTTATCAAAAAATGTGAATATGAATTAAGCACCAAATGACAAGTTGGTTCAAGATGCCAGCTGAAAAAAAAACCTTCATGAGAATTTGTAGTTTTACTTCTAAGATGAATTAAATTTTCTCAAATATGAATTTATCACTCCAGGCTAGTCTCAAGTGCTATATTCTGAATAGTAGGTTTAACTCAATGGCCAGATATCTCATCTCTCTGGAATAAAAGCTTTGCACAAACACCTCACAAAGGTGTCACAACGTCTCCTTTTTGTGCATCGTCTACTTTTGAAGTTCCCCCACTGTTTTATTTTTAGCCTTGTTCTTGAGCTGTTTTTTCCTTGGGTTTTGGAGTCGAAGTTCTCCTCCCCCTCTTCGTGCCGCACAGCAGCTGATAGAGACATATCTCGGTACACCGTCATAACAAGCCAGTATACTCCCAAAGTCTTAGTTTGGGGTTAAAATTAATTGAGATTTTCTTCCTCCCTTGAAGTTTGGTGCGCGTGTGATGAAATCATCAGGGGGATATGGGGTGAGATAGAGGTGAAAGGAGGGGATAATGGGATAGAGGAAGGAGAGTTAATGATATGGGAGTGGGGTGGGGGGGGGGTTGAAGAGAGGTGGAGGGATAAAAGGAAGGGATATTGTGTTTTGTTCTTCTTTGTAATTATACATGTATGTACTTTGATTTGCCGAATAAAAACAAAAAACAAAAAAATAATAATAATAATAATGGGTACAGTTTGAGGGATTGGGGAATGAGTGTTAATGATATGGGGTGGGGAAAGGGGTTAAAAGAGGGAGAGCATGGAGAGAGGGGTGATGGTTTCTATTAGTAAGACAGGTGAAGCAGTGCAAGTGACATTGGGGACAAAAGGGGGTAGAGGGGTGCATGAGGGAAGGGGCGCATGAGGGAAGGGGTGATGGTTTCTATTTGTAAGACAGGTGAATAAATGTGAATGACATTGGGGAGAGAAGGGGATTAAAAGAGGATTCTAAGGGTGCATGAAGGGAGGGGTGATGGGTTAACACATCATTGAAAAATTTGAGGAATGAGTATGAATGATATGGGGAAGGGGTATAACAAGTTAAGATTGGTAGAGGAGTAGAGAGAGGGGGATAATGGCTTCACTTTGAAGGACGAGGGGAACAAATGTGGAGTAAGGGAGTTAAAGAGAGGTAGAGAGGTGAAGAGAGCGGATACATTCAATTCATCAACAGATCAAATGTGCATAGCAGCCACACTTTCCTTCCAGAACTGAAAATAATTACGCAGGTTCTCCATTTTGCCTGCATATTTTTCTCATAAATCTTTTTCCTGAAATGGGAAGAAACTGTGTCTTAGCCACTGGGCAAACTGATTAAGATGAGCTTCCGGTGATCCTTGCTTGGATGCCTTTGTTCTCGCCAAAACGGGAAATTGTTCATATCTCAGGACAAAATGTCAAGGAAAATACGGTCCTCCAGTAAGAATTATAATCCAAGGTATTGATAAAAATCTCAGGGATTAAAGAACCGTTACTCAATTCTCACCATTCCATAAAGTGTAGCAGGTAAAACATAATCTTTAAAGCATTGATCATGTATGACTGCACTTTAAGAAATTTATAATCTTTTGTTTCTATGGAGATATATGCACTTGCTATATTTGACTGAAATGTCATATTAATGATAGTAAATATAATATTTTTTGTTACACTTAAAGTGTAAAATATAGCCATAAAAATTTGTTTGAAAATGCCCATAATTTTGATGAACTGCTTTATGATATTTTTTTAAATTGGTTGAACATACTACAATATCCATCATTTTTCTTTGCAATCTTAAAACAGACAAGGGCTAGACGAAGTGAATTAATCCTTTAAGACAGCCCTTTGTTTGAAATGACTCAAGACCTAGAATAGAAGAATGTGGTTGAAATTATGACAGTGGTTGGTGGGTGTGTTGACAATTTTGACAGAATCAGGTAGGGTGCTCCACTTTTCTCTGTCTTATTTCATCAGGTGAGACAAATCATTTTCTTGGTTTCTTAGAGGTTATCTTAAGGAGAAATCTTTGTAGTAACCAATCAGGACTGATCTTGAATCAGTCACTAGGTTCATGGACAAATGAAAAAAAAATAACTAATCTAATCTTGTTCCCATAAGCACAGTAAATCACAAGGAAAGTACAATTCACTTTTTTGTATTTACCTGTAACAGTTTTGTTTCTATGGTTCAGATCGATACTTTCTTCAAATATGTGTGGGGAATCTGAGAAAGTTATCTGGGCCCTGTTTTATAAAACTTGGTATCAATAACAAGTTACAAAAGTTGTTATAAGCTACTGAAATCCTTGCATCTGATTGGCTGAGGGCAAATTTGTCATAGAAATGTGTCAGTTGTTAACGATAACAAGTTTTATGAAACAGGACCCTGAAGCATAGACATCAAAACTGTCACAGGTAAATATCTTTTGGAAGTATTGTAGAACTAATTCCTTACAATTCTGATGAATTTATTCTTACCATTGTCTTTCATATGAGTCTCAATCACCATCTTAGTCTCAGATCCAGCAGGTGATTGGTCAGATGGGAGGTTGCCATCGATATCAATCAGGGTGGGGTCTGCTCCATTCTACGGGACAAAAGAAACAACAACAAACAAGTCATTAGAGGGCGCAATAGTAGTGTGTGTGTAATTGGGTTTTTACAGACGTGTATCAATCAGATATGTTTATTTACGTCTGGGACTGACCTTTAACGTCACCATCCGAAAGACGTGACTCAGTCTCGAACCTGGGTCCGCTGAATCAGTTTATAACTTCCACTGGTAGCTGGATTACAGGTGCACGCCACAACGCCCAGTTAGAGGGCGCAATAGTAGTTAGAGCATAATAGCTAGTAGAGAAGGGATAGATGTGACAAGTATCTGTGTGCTCGTTCATAGTAAAATATCATGGGGGACCAAATAGTTCCCTCCCATAGAGATTGCATGAGGGATTGGAGGAACTATTTGGAACTCCAAGAATTGACCTAGCTTTCAGCATGCCTGCATGCACTTGGCACAACTATCTCTCTTCTCCTACATGTAGCTATGGGTTGGAGCTGTTGTCTTCAAACTGATTCTTTGATATGAACTAATTTGCTGGCAATCTTGAGTGTGACATCTGTCCACCTGTCCTCGGTTATCTATTCTTTTGCATGGATATCTATTCCTTTCGTTCTATACATCTTATAGATGTTAAAGTGCAAATACCTTGTCTGCTGAGCGATAGAAGGTGCTAACTCTCACTTCTTTAACACCCTCTAACGTGTAGCTCTCAGAAAAACATAGCATCCCAAGCAATTAACAGTGAAAATGTTGCTTGGGATATGAAACCCAAACAAACAAGTCTTCATATGATCTCTTCATGCCATTAGATAACGATACACCCTAGAGCATGTCAGCAATGAATTAGCTATCCTCCCAACCAACACACATACAAACATTACATTCACATCAATGAAAACAGAGAGGTTTCCAAATACATGTTATAGTGAAGTAGCATGTCAATGTAGCTTTCTTGTAAAATAAAGACAGACTCACCACTAATTAACCAGTAAATCTTTAAATATATGAAGAAACAGTAACCAACAAATGATAAATGTAAAAAGGATGATGTTAAAGAAAATTCTTTTTCCACTCAAAATCCTATGTCAAAAATCCAATAATGTAGTTGGACCAGTCGTCATGTAATAGGCACAAAAGTATGAAAGTGATGAAATATTGTGTTGAGTGTAAAATACAGTCCCCTCTAAACTGCATCAATCGACAGCCATAATGAGATAATCTCATTCCGAGCATGGGGAGAAGTCTGCCAGATTGCTCTAATTTCATCAGCAGAGAGAGAAAGAAAAGGACAGGGAAGTGATGATGAACTAATGAAAAAGAGTTATGAGGAAGAAGAAAATGGGGGAGGGGGGGCTATGATCTGGCAAATTCCATTTTCAATTAAGTTTTTAGTTATAATAAGTTAGATGTTGAACAGGCTTATAATTTTTTTATTTGTATGTTAGTACACAGGGACATTCCTAAAGGGGGTGTTAGGTATGTGTTTCCCCTGTCCCTTTCAGATTCTGTCAGCAAATTTCCCAATTTTCAAACACTTGGTAAATTTGATGATTTGATTAATCTTTGCATTTTTTTAATCTTCTTTTTTTTCTGGGATGTAATTTCTTACCCTCTGCTGGCAAATTTTACTATTTAAATCTGTCTCAAGGGGAAAGAGCATTGTAGTAGATGTTATTTTTCATAAGTTCTTAATAGAAGAAAGAAGAGAAAATATTTTTTTAAGAGAATCAAGAAACTATAGATCAAAGGGTAAACAAAATCTACAATAGCAAAATCTAGAATGAGAGAGAGAGAGAGAGAAATATGTAATTAAAGGAACCCCTGAATTACTCTAGTTGGCAACTAATGAGTTTCAAGACACAGTAAATGAACCATCTAGTTAACCCTGTCCCTATTTACAATGCAGTTAGCTACCAGAAAATAAACTCTGCAGACTACTAAATTTGATAACAATCGATGAATACTGCTATTCGGTTTAAAGGTCTACATCAGAAATTACATCATAGTATAGGAGCAATTAAAGAAAACAATAAAATTACTTGAGAAAAATACCAAGAACTCCACAGCAATGCTAAGATTGTGTTGAGATAAATCCTGATTCAAGGATAGGCTGTAACGATTTAATGCTCTAACAGGCTAACAAGAGCAAATCATTTGATAAACAACAAATACCTCCTATTATGCAAGCTATCTCTTTGACCTTCAATACCATATTTGATTTAGATAGAATAAAATCTGGGCAAACACATGCAATGGCATACATGTACCTTATTGCCCCAATTACTACAAGTATTAAATATAAAATTCTAATAAATGTAATAACACCCAAAAAGGTGGGTTTTCAATCTTGGAATAGAGAGTATTTTGTTATTCATTGAATGGAAATTTAAAAATCTGATGAATCGCTTTTATGAGTATCCAATTATTTCATACAATTTTTTCATTATTATAATATGTGAATTATCAGAACAAATACCAAACCCTCTAGTGGAAAGATTAGGCAGTAAGCTTCAGATCCCAAATGACATATAAGTTTGATCTTTATTAGTATGATCCATCAAGCAAATCATGACAGGCAAGACCCTCATAATTACACTTTGGTTTTTCAAAGGTCTTCTTGCATTCTGGTTTAATATACTGCTGCGTTCAACAAATTACATACAAGGCAAACATAATTTTTTTTAACTGGCAAATTATATTGATGTTTATTATTTAACTGCTTTAATCCCTCCCCAAGTCTGAGAGGGTGGTGATGTTATTCCCTAAATCATGGAAATCATAGTTTAGAAAAAAAATGTTCCTCCTCCACCCTCCCTCAAACAGGGAAGAAGAAGAAAGCAGCAGCAGCAGCAGCAGCAGATGGTTTGGAGTGCGTTGGTGCGATTTGGCAACACAAATGTTTTTATCGTGGTGTACTATGGTGCGCAAGCCGAGTGTGTTTGACACCACGATAAAAACCTGCGTGTTGCCAGATCGCACTAACACACAAACTCACAACCATGTATTAATAGTTTTATAAAATGGGTCGGCAATATGATTATGAAGTCTATAAAAATGGTTACGAACCCCATAGAAACGCCAAGAGTCACACAGTCATGGAGGCTGCCATTTGCTTTCCTGGATGACATCACAGAAGCGCAGCCAACAAAAGTCATGCGCATTTCAGTGCGCGCATGTAATCCCTGCGCTAAAATGACAATTAAACTACGCGATTTCATTGCGTTTTAAGTTAATTTGCACGCACCAGAGGTACGCGTACCGCAGCTCAGACGTGCTTTAGAGCCTTTTTGCTGTGCGTTATCACTTTTTTTATGCATGGTCACGTGGTGTTATTTGACCAATCAGGATGGCTACATTCTTGAACCCGTTTTATAATACAGTATAGCAATAACATCTCTTTCCTCAAGCAAATTTCAAGGAAGACGAAACACCCAAAGCCATTTCATGATTCATATATATGTGAATGAGGTCTTACTCAGACTAAAAATGTATCACTTACATTTAAGAGGAGTTGTACAATCTCTGTGGAGTCACAAGCACAGGCAGAATGGAGAGGGGTCCAAAGGTCATCGTCCTTTTGGTTAACATCAGCTCCCCGCTGGACAAGAATCTCTGCGACCGAGAGGTTGTCATCCATACAACACTGGACAGAAAGAAACAAAGAGAAGACAGGAATAATAGTTGGCAGAATAATGAATTGGAAGAAAGAAAGTGAGAAGGAATAAACAGGAAGAGAAATAATAAAGTTGATATACGTTTATCTCTTCTAAGATGCTAAATGCCAAGTACAGAAGAGAGATATATGCTTATCACATTCATATTTTGGATGCATAGAAACCTTTAAACAAGATGAATGTGACTGGGTCTCCTATATGCCCCTGCCTAAATTCAGTTGATGGCTCAAACTGTTCTTGAAATATTGTGATAACCAGAACAAGAGCCCCAGGGGGCACGACGCTCACCTGAGGTGGATCAATTCACATCTGGTGCAAGGGCCCCTATAAGGCCACCCAGAAAAAATTTCATGAACAACTTTCATTCTTCATCTATAGAGGTATCTCTATACACAATACCAAGTCTGAGCTTCCTACCAAGTTCGGTTAAATTCCAATCATGGGTTTTGGAGAAGAAACTGAAAATGTAAAAAGTTTAAGGATGGCGGACAACTTGCCCCACCCCCCCCCCCCCTCAAGTATGTTACCCCCACAGACCCCCTATAGGGCCACCCAGAAAAATTTCATGAACAACATTCATTCTTCATCTATAGAGGTATCTCCATACACAATACCAAGTCTGAGCTATACCTGGTTCTGGAGAAGAAGATGTTTGAAATTTACATAGCTTTTACACTTTGGGGCCCTCCCCCTGGGCCCCCCTAGGGGCCACATGTACCATTTTAGCAACTTTGGATCCCCTAACCCTAAGGATGATTCCTACCAAGTTTGGTTGAATTCCGATCATGTGTTTTGGAGAAGATCAGAATGTACATTTTGCCTGGCAGCGCCCCCTCCCCTCCAGTATGTTACCCCCACAGGGCCCCTATAGGGCCACTCAGAGAAATTTCATGAACAACATTCATTCTTCATCTATAGAGGTATCTCCATACACAATACCAAGTCTGAGCTATACCTGGTTCTGGAGAAGAAGATGTTTGAAATTTACATAGCTTTTACAATTGGGGGCCCTCCCCCTGGGCCCCCCTGGGGGCCACATGTACCATTTTAGCAACTTTGGGTCCCCTACCCCTAAGGATGATTCCTACCAAGTTTGGTTGAATTCCGATCATTGGTTTTGGAGAAGAAGATGAAAATGTAAAAAGTTAACGGACGACGGACGACGCACGACGGACGACGCACGACGGACGACGGACGACGGACAAATTTCCATCGCAATAGCTCACTCGAGCCTTAGGCTCAGGTGAGCTAATAAAAAGCCTCTAATTACATGTTAATTGACCTCTTTGACATTTGACCTTACATCTTATAACCCCAAAGTCTGATCACTTTATCTCCTCTTAGTCATGAATACAAAATAGCTGTGATATGGTGATAACAAAGGAAAAAAAACCCATTAATTTCACATACACCTGTATAATAACCTCTGATCTGTCACCTTTAACCTACATGAACAAAAATCTAATCAGTTCCTCTATGGTGATGCATTCTAGTTAATGGATCAAATGGTTCTTGAGATATCACATTAACGAGGCTAATACCTGCAATTTCAGAAATTGACCTCTGTGACCTTTGAACTTTGACCTACGTACCCCAAAATCTAATCAGATCGTCTTCCTGTGGTCATACATACTAGCACTAAGTTTGAAGTTCATACCTCATGTGGTTCTTGAGTTATCGCAAGAACAAGAAAGCGGGACGGACGGACGGACGGACGGACGGACGGACGGACGGACGGACAACCCAAAAACATAATGCCTCCGGCACCACCTTCGGTGGGCAGAGGCATACAAAGGATAGTAACATGAACTTCACTGCATAAAGATTGACATAAGTTACAAAAATAAATAAAAATCTGATTCGCAATGCAGCCTCATATCTGCTTCTTACTCCACAGAAAAAGAAATGATTGTCAGATACTTGGAATTGTTGGTATTTTGGTCATAATTACCTGAAATTTGGGGGAAATATGTACATGGACTTAAACTACATTAAAGAGTTTAAGATACTGCAATGATTGTATCTTGCTCAACCACCCCTTATGTTAAAATTAAAATCTTTTGGTGACAAATAAAAAAAGTGTGTTCATTTGAATCTACATAGGTTATACAAACAATATTCACATTGAAGTAATTACATTTTTTCAGTGCTTCCTTCAGGAAATGAGTACTTTGAATTTAAATCTACTTGTTACCAACCAACACTTCTCCTTAGCCTATTACCTTCTTTAATGTTTTAATGGAACTTACTAAAAAAGGAGAAAAATGCAAATGGCATTCACCACACGCCACAGAATATTTCTCTTGAATTAGCTCATTACCACCCACGGTATGATCTTGGAAATTTTGTCACTTGAAAATTTCTCTCTGACTTCTTGAGTCTGAATTACCTTTACCATGGTAATCAGTTTGGTTGTCATGGTGACAAAGATGGAATTAAGGCATTCACTGGAATATCCATTTTCTTTCCAAAGCTATCGTATGCAGCAACAAAGAGTGTCACTTCAATAATGTACAGTGAAGGAGAAAACTGAATTAAAGGCAACACGAACATTGCCAGATGGAAATGTCAGGGGATATTGATTTTGAATGTGATTTACACTGTTACATACATATGAATTTCACTCTTTTCCTCACTTTCTCTTGGTTACTTAATAATTCTTCTCATTTTACATCTTTTTAATCTGTTGCTCACCGAAGATTGCTATTTCACTTTTAACTTCTTCTTATGTGGTGAAATATACAATAATAATAATAATAATAATAACAATAATAATTAATAATATGTCTTGTTTACCAAGGTAAGCCTCATCTGTACTTATAAATTGTTCTCCCTAAGGGCCCTGCAATCGCATTACTACCCTGACCTTAGCCGAGCGACCATGATAAGGTGCTCAGCATTCATGAAATTTCTTCCTAATGGGTATGCAAAAAATATATATAATTTTATTAGATTCGTAAATAGACAAACATGCAATATAACGCATATGGCCCAGTACAGTGAATTCAATCAAGCAGGGCCGAACAGATACATGTACAGTTCAGTAGATAGCATACATAAATATAATTGTATGATACATTTGAAATGGATAACAGAGGGACATATTTATAAAATTTCTTTGTGTAAAATTGTGTAAAATATTATCTTTTAGATACAAAAGAAGATTTGTATTAATTTGTTATCCCTATTTCTTTAATATACATCCGGTTAGCAAAGACAATATGAGGTAAAACTTTCCATGGAAATTATAAAATCATATTTTGTTGAAAAATATTATCATCTCTGTAGAGGTGTCATGGTCTGTGGATATGTCACCGGACTGTGGATCATATGGTTCAGGGTTCAAGTCCCGCCGCGGCACTAATGTCCTTTGGCAAGACATTAATCTACATTTGCCACTCACCACCCAGGGGGGTGTTTCATAAAGCTGTTTGTAAGTTACGCACGACTTTACGCACGACTGGTGATCAGTTCTTGTGCTAAATGATTGAGAATCTGATTAGCATAGCACCCAAGAACATGTTCCAGTCGTTCGTAAAATCATTCGTAACTTTACGAACAGCTTTATGAAACACCCCCCAGGTGTTAAATGGGTACCCGAATAGGATGCCAATGTCTCTGTGACTGGAATAGTATATGTGCACCTGTAAAGTGGCAGCCAGACTGGAATGCTCCCTTGTGGAGTGGAAAATGTGCACTGTAAGTGCAGAATCGCAACAGGATCCAATAACCGGGGTAATAATAATACACTGTAAAGCGCTTTGAGCAGTTACGAACTGGAAAGGCGCCATATAAATGCAGATTATTACTATTATTATTATTTGTTGTTGTCTTGCTTGTAGCCCAGAGTATTTTGCAGCCAAGTACACTTCCTTTTGAAAAAAGGCTTGCATTAATATGACATTATAAATTTTTTATTACTTGTTAGGTAAATACCCATAGGAGGAGATTGTTACACAAGTTTCCAACCATATTCTACGACTTATAATTCTCTCTCTCTCTCTCTCTCTTCTCTCTCTCTCTCTCTCTCTCTGTCTTTCTCTCTCTCTTTCTCTTTCTGTGATTGTCTGTCTTTTCTCAATCACTCTTTCTTGTATGCCAAATCAACACCCTCTCCCTGCCTCTCTCTCTCTCTCTCTCTTTCTCACCCACTCACTCTCTTTAGCTGTCTGTCTTTCTCACCCACTCACTCACTTTAGCTGTCTCTATTTCTCTCTCTCTCACTGTAAAACTAAAACCAGTGTCATCCATTTCACTGCTCTTTATTAACACCCAAATGGATTAGGTATACAAGTTTTTTTTTATGTAATTCAATAATACCTGATGGAGAAGTGTGACACCACTCTCTGATGTAGTATTGGGATCTCCATTCTGATCCAAAAGAGTTAATACTGTAAAGAAAAGAGAAACAAAAAAATGAATATTAATGCAAATATATTTATGGAGAATGTGGCTTTGTATGGTGATAGGTTCATGTACACTGCAAAAGCATATATGGTTGAAATCGGGGTGAGGTAGGTAAGGGTGGGCATTCAAAAATAATAACAGGTTTTTCCTGGTTGTTGTCAACTATAGTCAGTTATAGAAAGTTCATCTATTGTAGGCAGTTTTAATGCCAAACAAAGAAAAAGAACTCAAATCATCTATATTCATAGTAACAACAGTCAATGAAGCAATCACTATTAAAGAGATAAAAAACAAATCATTGATCATACACTCAAGCAGCTAATAAATTGAAACACTGATTCATTCAAACACCTGAATAGCAGATTATCAGTCATCCAATCAAACAAACAATCATTAAATTTAGTTCAATCAATCAATCAATCTACCCATCTTTGGAACGATCAAATGATCAATCAATTAATTAATCAAGTAACATTCAACCAATCAACTTATCCACCAATCAACTGATCAACCAATCAACTGATCAACCAATCAATCAATTAATTAATCAAGTAACCATTCAACCAATCAACTTATCCACCATTCAATCAATTGATCAACCAATCAATCAATTGATTAATCAAGTAACCATTCAACCAATCAACTTATCCACCAATCAATTGATTAATCAAGTAACCATTCAACCAATCAACTTATCCACCAATCAATTGATCAACCAATCAATCAATTGATTAATCAAGTAACCATTCAACCAATCAACTTATCCACCAACCAATCAATTAATTACTCAAGTAACCATTCAACCAATCAACTGATCAACTAATCTGCAATACTATCTTCTGCACCATCCTCCAACTAATAAAAAAAATCAACAAAGTATAAAATGATCCACAAGAACAGTTCAAAGAAAGCATTAACTTTCTAACACACAATGATTACAATTCTTTTCTTTCTTCATTTCACCACTTCTTCATCACCAACTCCCAACTTACCAACTGAGGTAGAATGTTCCTTAGACTCCACTGAACAGTCCACTGTTATGTGGTGCGATTTGTTCTTATTTGTTGTCTTGCAGGAGCAATTCATGGTCACTCAAAGCCCACAACTAGAGCGTCTGGTGCACGAGACTAGCACTCAATGCATCCTCTCTAAAAGTTACATTAATCTTATTGAATCCATAGAAATCAAAAGTACATTCTTCTTGTTATGCAAGATAAAAAAAAATCTGCTTGTAACAAATCTTCGGTTCTCTCGCACACTATACTTCATGACACGGTTCATACGGTTCCCTTAAACTCCTTTCGCGCTTTGGTTAAATCTCGGAAGATGCGACAAAATGCCTTTGTCAAATATTGTCACGCATAAAAAGTCTGCGGAACACACACTCCTTACAAGTTGTCCATTAATGGATTCACTTCCTGGCACACAAAGTTAATACCAGTTTTACTATACTGTTCAATGGAAAAAAGCAGTATTTATTAACAGGTGATCTTTATATGCAGGTTATCTCTGTAAACAGGTGGTCTCTGCAAATAGGTGGTTGCTGAACTTGCGGTGACTTGTGAGCTACGTCAACCTCCTCCACCATCTTGAAAATTCTAATCCATTCACATCTTCCAGCAAGCTTCATCATTGATATTCAGCACAAGTTTCCAATAATGTCCATGTGACGGTGGCCTACTGATGCCTTCAAAATAATGGAGGTTGTTGAGTCAGACAATGTCAAAGTAATATTCTCATTAGTGAGTTCTCCAAGGATCGCAATCTCCTCTATCATATTCTCTGAATGAAACAAAGCATGAAATCACACGATGATTGGTTCGAAGCAACGTCGCTTAAATTCCCCATAGCATAATCATACGACTGGTATAATAATCATCATGCCTCCATCTTCAATGTGGATTGTATAAGGAGTAGCATAGAATAATTCTCCTTCGCATTATATGGTTGAAAAGGGAACCCCAATATTACTTGACAATCTCTTTCCTTCATGCAGTGAAATATCATTTTTGGCAAGCAACTAACAACAAACACTTGGTGGTAAACACAAGGATCTCATAGAAGTCACAGATTAGTGTGAATTTAATTATTTTATACTAAAAAGTTGTCATAGTAACCTACAATGCCTCAATGAATTGTAATGAAATCAACCTAGCAGAGAGAGCTCCTTGTAATTATGACTTAATTCAGAAGAACTTGAGGAAAATGCCACAGGTCGTAGCAAAAAAGAAACCCCAATAGAAATAATTGTTATTATATTCTATTGTTGTATAGCTTAAATAAACAATGTAATGCACTTGCTACGTGCGTCAGATACTGTAAACCTGGCGTTATACATCTGGTAATCATGCAATATCAGAGCACAGTGCATTTTAAGCAATACATGTCTAGTAAATCCAAGCTCTAGATAACCATACCATTTACAGCACCCGGGTTGAGAGAAAATTGTAGTTACAAAATACCTTGCTGAAGGGCATAACCACTGAGGCACTGAGCAAGGATTTGAACCTATAACCTCTTCATTGAAAGACAAGTCCATGATCAACAGTACCAGTTAAATACACCTTCATCCACAAGATACCACAAGATACCACAAGATACCACAAGATCAACAAATACATGTAGGATGAGTATATCAAATTAGAGCATCGCATATATCCAAAAATAACTCATAATTCTGACAAGGTAGTAGAGATATCGAGAATAATATCAACCAATCGTAATGATGTAACAGGCCACCTGTAGAGAAACAGCATCTTAAATGTCAGCTAGAAGAAATGATAAGACCAAAATGTCAGGTATACCGTTAGAATCACTGCCGCAACAATTCAACCTCTGCAATACTAGTGCAGTCATGGAGCATGTGAGAAATATTAATGAAGAAGTGCTCTGAGAAATTGTAATTTCAAAGGAAGAAATGTAAGAGGAATATGACTGAGGCGGCAGGGTACTTAGCACGACCAATTAGAAACATCAACAATAAGGCTTCTTCTTAGAGGAAGATACTCTGATCCAAAGCATTATAGCAAGGTTGGCCAGTAGTCTAGATAAACAAACCTGTTTCAAGGGTCTTTGTGAATAAGAATTAATTCTCCCTATGGATGAACTGAGAAGTATATTGTACCAGTAGTAACCTGGATAAAGCACTGAATGTCTTCCAACATTAAAGTAGAACACTCAAGAAAATCACAAATATGGCAATTAATGTATCACTAGAAATTGGGAAGCTTACAGATGGCAATCGTATAAGTTTTATGTCAACTGCGTATATGATGATTATAAAAACAACATAAATAAAAGCTCTTCTCAGCATGTGGAATATTCGAGGATTCGCCAGAAATATAGCGATGTTTTGATGTCGTCATACGAGGGATCGATCCTGCTTAAGCAGACGACGTCCTATAATGAATGAACGTAATTGCAATGCAATTATTTATCAAATTATAAAGAGTTTGGTACATTTAAACATGACCTTATTTCACACCATTCTAAAAGGGAAAGTGAACTGATTCTGATAACTAAAACCGTTTGATTGTAAATACACAGGAGAAGGGTCAATGATCAATGAAATAAACCCCATTTTCAAATTGAAAAGCCCTGCGAATAATAGCTGGATGGTATTCGTTCCCTCTTGAAACGCCGAACATGCCGCGGTGCAAGCAGCTGAAAATACAATGGCGTCTTATTTTGTTTACAAGTGACTGATTCCTTTATTTTTTTAACGCTGCATTTTTCATCAAAATAATACCATACACGAAGTTAAGAGTGAGGCAACAGACTAACATTAAGACTGACGCTAGTCAAGTAAGAGAAATAAGTGAAGAGGAGATGACAAAACAGGCACTGAAAAATGTGTATAATGTTATGGGACATCGTCTGCTTAGACAGGACTCGCCCCTCTTGTGTCGTCACACATCTCAGCAGCGTTCAAGGAGCTTTTCAGCTGCTATATCGGGGGCTGTATTTTTCCGTTTTATAATTGATAATAATCATTAATTCAAATGTTTCCAAGCTTTAAATTTGGATAACCTTGTTTAATTTATGCCATCTATGCAATAATAAGTATTAAGCCAATATTTAAAATCATCAGTGTTCTACTTTAATAAAAAGCTCGTTTTACAAAACAATGAGACAATAAGTAAACAACAAAAATTCACCTTCATTCATTTCATTTTCAACAGCAAAGTTCTGTGAAAAGCATTGCCTATAGAATATATTGATCTAAAATTTCTACATTCATGTAGATTTCTGAGTTGTGCAATTCTTTGTTTCCAAAAATTAACAAACATCTGCCCTCTATGAGATGAACATTTAACAAATCCAGGTGAAAATAAAGCTCACAAAAACAAAAAACATGAATTGGAATATGAATTATTGAGTGATGTACATGTATGCTGGTTTTATTTTTCTTTTCAATTTTTTGATTTTTATTTCATTTTTTTTTAAATTCTATTAATGAATTTCTTTTTTTTAGAAAAAAAAAGGTCACAAAATATCATAATCATAACAATAGAGATGAGATGAAAGGTTTATTATTAGTCTGAATCACTAGACTAAGGATATGTACGAAGAAGGCACCAGTGAAAGTCTATTTCAATAAGCCTACTCAATGACAAGCCACAGGCAAATTAGACAATTATGAGACTGATAAATCATTTTTGAAAAGCCATATTTTGATGAATCAAACAAAACGCAATGCAACTTGTTGACTTTTCCTTCATGTCTTCTAAATACAATACTGACCTTCTCATAACTTTTTCAAAAAACAAAGCGTCATCTTAACTTACGTGATTTATTTTTCATTATGAGAAATAGCTATTTTCATTATTCCACAACTGAAGTGAATTGTTTGTTTTGTACTAGTATATAGTAATATACTATCTTATAGTACATCATCCATCTATTACCCAATTCATAATGAGACTTTTGTCTCAGGACTTGGGATTATTACTACTTTAGACTAAAGTTTTTCTGTATTCAACTCTCATTTAATAATAATAATAATAATAAATGTAACTTATATAGCGCCAAATCCACTCTTTGGAGTGCTCAAGTAACCAGGCAAGATAATGTACTGAATAGCATACAGGGATGGCAATGCCTGAAATTAAACAAACAGTGTAAGGGGGACAGTAATTTAAAAAAAACCATTTCATTCGTTGAAAAAAACAATAACATATTCAAATGGTTAGTAATTACACAGCGTAAAGGAAATTTAAATTCATAATGAGGTCTCCTAGAAGTTCGACCAAATTTGATGAGTGCACCATCATGAGACACTTTTCCTAAGTCACTTTTCCTTATATCTGGACCGTAAAATCAAGATTCAATCTATGTACTTCTTTACAAAAGTATTATCTAAATCTAATACTTCAGTAAAGCACAGTAGCATGGAACCCAAACATATATAGAGCAAAACAATATTTCAATGAATGGCCCCTTTAACCCATAGAATACTATACATTAGATATCGCTGGCTGGAGACAATAGAAAATGCACGATATATTAACTGTTTCTTGTCATATTTTGAATGTGAGGGCATTTGAAGAGCAATCCTTTTCAGGGGACATAATCTACTATGATAATCTTCCAAACTAATATAATGAGAATGAGAAAGCTCACAAATTATTTTTTACCTTTCCCAGAACTCAAGGTTCCCTTTAATGGTAGAAGAAATTCATATACTCCCACTTGATCTATGGTTACATACAAACATCATTCCTTATGCTTGACATAACAGCACAGAAGTTCATGATTCAGCAAAAAATAATAAGAAAGAAATTATGTGAGATAGAAGATGGGTGCGGAGGAGGGAATGGAGGAGAGTCATTGAGAGATGGAAAGAGAAAGTGATTTGATGAAGACAATGAGAGACAGAGAGAGAGAGGGGGGGGGAGTAATTGAAGACAGTAAAGATTGATAGTAGAGAGCTTTAGCAAATCGTTCGCGGACTCACTCAGAGACGAAGGACGATTACGATTTGAACGTAGTTGCGCTCGACCGTGGTACCGATTATTTTTCGTTTCGCACATCCAAGAACGAGCGGTTTGCGTGACGTAATTGCTGAGGACACGCCCCGCATGATCGACCGGATATGGATTACCCGCGCGCGCGTACGAAACTTCAAACCAATTCAGTGATGTCACCGACAAGAGCGCTGATTGGCTGCTCGGCTTCTTACCGCTGCTGAATTCACCAACGTGAAATTGGCCAAAACCCGTTGGCGATTGAAGGACGGACTCGGAACAACGAAGTCGACGCGTGCGCAGATCGATTTTCGTCTCAGATTACCGTACTACAGTCCGTCCGTTCCTGATGCGAAAGCTAATTAGTGCAGAGTAACATTCGGGGAAAGACTGAGGTGAAGAGGGATCAACGAAGAAAAAAGGTACTAAATGGATGGATAGCATGAAGAAATATGGCTTGTTGAAGAGAGAAGTGGATTACCACAGGGTAGATCAATTCAATTCAATTCAATTGATCTGATGGAATAGCATGATCACAAGTGTCTATGGATATTATGGAGAAAGACAGACACAGAGAGAGATGGAGAGAGAGACAGAGAGCGTGTTTCTACTGGACACCTCGCATCACCGCGTATTTCTTCACTCGCATCACCCTGCATTTTTTAATGGTTTAACCACAACTTAGCATGTTTCTATTGAGAGAGCATTTGCGAGGTGTACTTGTCACGCGTGCTGCACTGTGGGAATGTTTTGATCAGGTAACAAAACCAATATGGCGCGAATGAATATGGCGCGAATGAATACGACACGTGAACTGAATATTCTGTTAGCTTTATTGCTTCAAACCGTCCCATTCTTCTGCATTTCCGTTGTCCAGTAAACACTCTTGCCGGAATCAGTCATGATTTCACGAAAAAATACTAAAATATTATGGAAGAAAGCGAGGTACTGCTGTACTAAATACTACGGCGCTGGGCATGCATGTGACGATATCTGAATAAAGCGCGCGTGGTTCGTGACCTCCAATGCGAGACTTCCGGTACAACCCGTAAATCGTAACACGAACTGTTTCTACTGAGAGAGAACACCTCGTATCACCTCGCATCGACTACCTCAAAAGGTGGACGACGGCTTACCTCGCATCACCGCGCATCACCCACTACCCGATCTGTTTCTACTGAGAGAGAACACCTCGCATCACCTCGCATCACCGCGAATCACCTCGCATCACCGCGTATCACCCTGTATTTTGGCTCTCAGTAGAAACACGCTCAATGACAGACAGACATACAGAGAAAGATTGTTCAACTATTAAAGAAAATGCAAAAAAAAGGACAAAGTTGGGCATGTTCATGACAGGATAATAGTTGCGAGTTTAAAATTTGAATGGAGGAGCTACTAGGAGATTATGCAGATGGAAACAAACAAAAAATAAAAAGTGAATCAAATCCAAATACCAAAACAGGATTACTGTTTAAAATTATGTTTGCACTACTTTCAAATCAGAAGAAATATTTTAAGAAGAAATATTTTAAGAAGAAAAGGCTTGAATGAAATTTAAAAGTGAACAAAAAGCTTGAAGAAATTAAAAATAAAATTAAGGAATAGAATAAAAACTAATGAGAAAGAAAGAACAGATAATTGATGATTATTAAGAATTGTTAAAAAATAAAAACATATAAAACTTAAAACAGAAAGTATGAAAATGGCCTAAGAAGACAAAATATTGGTAGCCAATTACTGGTCTAATTACACCATTCAAACCAAGATGTATTGAACAGGTTCTCTTAGAAGACATGGTGATGAGACAAGATCCATCCATCAACCACCCGCAGACATGCTGTAAATTACATCATCCATCTTGAAAAGTATAAACTCATCCAGGAAGGAAGGAAAAAACAGCTGTAGAAATGCCAAGACACCATACCCCGAAGCAAATAGAACATACCAGAACGGTTCTCAAGAAAGCTATACAGTCTTTGGATGAATAAAATGTATTTCCATGCTGGCCTAGAATATCCAAAAGTTGAAATTTCTAATATCGTCTGCAAGCACAGATCCATATTTCTAAGAAATGTGTGACTTCTTTTGTCATTAGAAAAACCAACTTGACAAGTAAAAAACTCATCAATGAAAGAAAGGAACAGCTGTAAAGACAACATACCCTGGAGCAATTAGAACATACCAAGAACTGTCTCAAGAAAACTAGATGGGTCTTTGCATAAATAAAATATGTTTTATGTTTGCCTAAGATATCTCAAATTTAAAATTTGTTACATTATCTGCAAGCATATATCTACATTTCTAAGAAATATCTGACTTCTTTTGTCATTAGAAAAGCAACGTTAAGTAAAAAACTCATCAAGGAAAGAAGGAAAAACAGCTGTAGAAATGCCAAGCCTCTGGAAGAACATACCAGAAAGGTTTGCAAGAGTTAGGAAAAGAAGTTATGGATCAACAAAATTATTATTCTTATCAAGGGCAGATCAAGGATTTTGTAAAAGAGGGGGCACAGCATGGTAAAAAAGCACTCAATAAAGGGGCCAATTTCTTTTGTGTAATTTAGGTATGCCAGTTAGTAGGGTTCAAAAGGGGGGGGGGGAGGGGGCACGGGTCGGTTTTTGATGATGGCCCAAACTACATGTTCATGAGTTGAAATTGATTTCATTCAACTGGCTACATCAAAGTCTGCAAGAAGTTCAAGAACACAGACTCGTAATTACTCCTTGCATCTCTAAATTATACAATCAAATAAAAGATACAAATTTATTAAATTGACATATGAATTCATAATTTCCTTCCTCAAATTTATATCATATTCCCAGGAAAATGATATCTTTCAATGATTTTTTTTTTTAATTTTGTAAAATGATTTTACCAAAGCTTTTCACTTAGATAAGTGCATCTCTCTATTGGTATATCCAATTTCTTTTCATTAAAAAACAAAGCAATTTCATCATTTACTGGAACCCCGCAAGAACTAACATAATTTTTCTCTTCTTAAAGATCATATAAATTTGAAAGAGAGATATATATGTTCTTCTCAGAAGTTTGAATTTGAAGAAAACTGTTTTTCAGCTTTTAAATTTTATGGCTTACAGCACTGATCCCAAAAGTGAATTTCACCTAGATGCTAATAATATACTATTCATAACATTCTCTATATCTCATTCCAACAAGTAATTTGTTTCTAGACTATTTAACTGTACTACAGCGTATCACAGATCTCTTGTGAAAAAGGTATAAGAGCCAAAATATAAATACTTGCATAAAACCCAAATCCTTTACCAACAATGCTACATGCAATTACTGACTGAAATACGTAAAATATTGACAAAGACGTTTTGATAGTATCCATTCTAAAATATATGCTTTTTACTATTTACTAAAAAATGGCTCTCCCCAGCAACATAGGCAAGCTATCAATGAACACAAACAAAGATGTGGATGATTCCATTAGTTCCAAGATAGAGTCGTCAGTCATGAATTTCAAAAATTCCACCAAAATACTCCATTTCTGTCACATGATTTGACTATTCATTCTGTATCCTATCACGCAGGGTCAATGATCTACGTCAAAAATCCACATGGCTGAAATCCATTTGCAAGAGAGGGGTAAGTCCGCGGATCACAAAACCCCGCCAGCCGATGATGCAACAAGCTCCATACCCACTGCCGAAATGCAGAAGAACCAGGTGGGAGGCATCCAGACAGACTTAACGATACTATTATTAACAGAATTACTGTTTTTAGGTAATCCTCACCGCATGGAGTATATTCTTGATGCCACAGTAGGAGGTACATGCAGATGATCCGGCTTTCTTCGCTAGCTTTCTCGAGAGGAAAGAGAGAAAATTGGTATAGCCAGCAGGGAAACGTCTCTTTCCTGATGCCATGTGAGGGGTGGTGTATGGACTAGTCATTAGTGGTACATACAGAAACAGATGAGTGACAATCCGGAGGTCATGAGAATATCCAGAAATTACATTATTTCACTTTTTAAACCTTAAAGACAGAGTACCTACAATATCAGAAATATTAATCTTTCTGACAAAGAATGAGACAAAGTCCACTGACAATTCCTTCATTCCATCATTAAACATTAATACAACTATTACTACCTACATTACAATTGTTGAAATAATAAGCAGAAATAATCTGAAAGGGTGCTCCCTTCCTAAAGTCAAAGGATATCACTAATCAGAATACAAGTTTCTTTTAAAGCACTTGATATCTTTTGGGGGAACGCTATGCACAGAAAATAATTGACATGAAATGAGAAATTGAAAGAATTGACTCAAGTTAAAATCACACTGTGGCAATGAGATAAAATGAAAGGAAAGACTGGCATGGCAAGAAGAGGAGAGAAAAATAGGCAGTATATGGCATCTCCATTTCAATATTTATTACCTGTGTTGTTTAATCAAGCATTTTCCAATAGTATCCACAAATCCATGATTCAACCACTAAAGAATGTATTTAACTTTTTAACATCAATAATAACATCCTTACTCCTCAAAGAACTACTTGGTCTAAAAAACACCTTGCAAACATTTATCCCATATAAGATCATGAGATAGATTTTGAAAATCATCTCTCTATTATTCCATATTTTAATTCAAATAGTTTTCTACTTTATACAAATTTGTTATTCATTTATTTATGTTAAGAAGAAAGGGATTTTCTTTGCTGAAAAGAAACTAATTTAGATGGTATATAAGCCCCCTTAAGAACTGAAAGTAATCAACAAAATTGTTTGAAATATCTATGAGATGGAGTTTAAGGCAAATATCTAGACAGATCAATTATGCCAAGACCCTGTCAGTGGGTTTCTCCTTTAATAGATAGCTAATTTCCTCTCGTTAATAGCTCCTTAACAAATCCTGCTGGTGAATCACTCAAACATGGCACAAACTAATCAGTTTTCTTTTAACTTCATATTCCTCTTGTCAGGTTCCCTAGTGATGTGAAGATTGAGCAGTAAGAGGGGGGGGGGGGGGCAAGGAGGAGGGGCGAGGATTTAGTACAATTATACCATTAACAAGAAAATATGACAGGTTACAAGCCTTTCTCCCTCTCTATTTTTCATAAGATTTTTGTTTTATCCTGCTGTACCATACATGTATATTTATTAGAAAATATATACATTTGTATGCTCTTATTGTATTTCAGCCTCCATCCGGATTTTTATAATTTTGAAAGTTGACTCTGATGCTAGTTTCAGACACAAAAAGTTTTTATATATAAGAAGTATTTTTTAAAGACACACCTTGAAAAAAACACACAAACGAGTCCATGTAAAACATAATTAAATCAAAGTAAGACAAGCAAGACGAGAGATAGATAAAAAGCGCTGAGCCTCTATAGGAATCAAGATAGCACATCAATGAAAAAATAAAAATACAATTAGAAATTAATATATCAGTGAAGATGTCTACATCCGTGCTGGAGCTTAAAACAAATGCAACACAGCAGGAAGTAGATAAAGATGTATGATGCAGGGAATTGTATCGTTTTCATAATCAACGAAAGACACAAAAACAAGAAATAATTGTATGTAACAACTGCTCTCCAGTAAAATTCTAACACCAGTCAAATTCCTAACTTAAACCCTGCACTCAACATTTTAACTAATCCCAACAAAAACACTAAATTTGAAACATGAAACCCACTCAAACCCTAAGGCCTAACCTGCATCTCTGATGAATTAAACCCCAAAACAATGTCTAGTACAAATGTCCAATCAGTGGCGGCATTTCTGGCCCATCCCCACCTCCCCCCCCCCCTCATTTTGAAAGAAAAGTGTACATTGTGCCCCCTCCCCTATTAGAACTGATAACCTTTATTTTCTTCTTTTTTTTTGCTTGTCAGAAAATTTTCTGAGATGCTTGCCTCCCCCCCCCCCCCCTTTTACAAAATCCAGGATCCACCCCTGTGTCCAATCACTGATGTCTAGATGAAAGATCCGTTTCTAAACAACATTCACCAAGACAATGGAGAGGAAAGCACAACTTTCCTTACAAGAAAGTAACCAAGATCTAATATTAAAAAGCATCTGCATGATGACAATGATGTTGATGCTGATGCTGATAACGATGGTGATGATAATGATAATGATGATAATGATGATAATGATGATGATGATGATGATGATAATGATGATGATGAAGATGGTGATAAGACTATGATGGCGATGATGATGATGATGATGGTGATGATGATGATGGTGATGCTGATGCTGATGCTATCCACATATTAAAACAAGTGTCAGTGTTAATCAAAGTGAAAAACAAATTCTCCAAATCAGCATATCACAAAGTGTTCAAAGCAATTTTCAAATTTATGCAGAAGCTTAAAAACGTGATTCAAATCTACATGTACATACAGAAATCTCTACAACTTCATAAGCAGAATACATCCACCAGCCAGCAAACCTGTCGTTTTCTCCAAGTGCTATTTTAAAAACTAAAAAGCGTAATGTATTTGTAACCAACAGCCTCCAGTAACAATCTCGGCTAGAGTCGCTATGAAAAACCATTATTACCACTCAGGCAGATCAAACAAAGTCAAGTCATTTACTGCATCACTTACTGAAAGAGTGTGGAAGGGATGGAAGAGAAGAAGGTTACAGCTATATGACGCAAAAAATTAAAAGGGAAGAAAAAAATTGATAAAGAGAGAGAAGGCGATAGCAACAGAGACAAATGAAGACCTACGTAGATATACACTTCTCAAGAGAGATTGAAGGAAATGGCAAACTATCTCCAGAAATAGAGAATGAGAAAGGGGAAGGAGAGAGACAGAGAGGAGAGAGAGAGATAGAGAGGGGAGAGAGGTGAAGAGAGAGGGGGAGAAAAGGAGAATGAGAAAAGAGAGAGGGGAGAGATGGAGAAAGGGATAAAGAAGATGAGAGACAGAGAGAAGGAGAGGAGAGGGGAGGGAGAGAGAGATACTTGAAAAAATAGATCAATAATTATCTTAGGGTGGCCATGATTAAAGCATCTTAATTTTTGCACAGGTAGAGTTGCTATGGAAACAGAGGACACAAGATGAATGTATATTTCTTGCAGAGCATAAAGCAGTAGATCGAAAGGGCAGAGATCATTTTGATATTTTCCAGTCAATTTCATGTTTGCAAGCATATTTAATTTCCTGAATTTCCCTTACATCCTCCAACCACTTTATTACTTGCCAAACTTAGTCTGCAGGAACAGACTCTATTTTCACACTCAAGAAATCTCTATAAAGTCTTGAGCCTAGCCTATTTTCATCAGTCTCTGCCTGTGCTACACTACAGTAATTTTTCTGGGAGTATAGTCTACATGTTCTAACAGTTCAGACCCTCTACTACATTTGTGACTGCAAACTATATACTGAACCCTCCTGAAAATATACACCTCCATTCCCCCTACAACCCATCCCTACAACCCCCTTCCCTATCTTTCTCACTCTCTCTTCATAATCCTCTTTCTCCATCTCCTATCCTTCCATCCTCTCCCCCTCTCTCTCTCCCTCTATCTTTCTCACTTTCTCTTCCTAATCCTCTTTCTCCATCTCCTGTCCTTCCATCCTTCCCCCCCCCCCCCCCCCCCCCCCCCCCCCTCTCTCTCTCTCTTCCTCACTCATTCTCAACCTCATCTCAAGAACTACACTTGCATTATTATCAATACCAAAATCATCTCAGGCATAACTGCTTAAACACCAACAATACTACCACCACCACCACCACCACAATCACCAAAACCAATGCTACCACCACAACCACCAACACCACAATTGCCACAAACACCACTACCAACACAAAAATCAACAAGCACCATCACTTCCGCCATCCAGTCAGCACATGATAACAGCATCACAGAAGTCATCATGAAACATCTTCATCCCAACACAAAATATACCATTATCCACTAACCTTCTTTATCATCGAACCTAGCAACCGCATCCCTTAGTTTGTTGGCGATATCAAAGTTCACCATCACACCCTTACTGTTTGGTGTCTGCCGTCTCCCTGAGAGTCTGCGACCTGTTAAGAAATTATCCGCTAATTATCCTACGAACAAATTTATTACAAGTATTGAAAGCAAGTACAGAATATGATGATATTCATGTTATATGCACCATTTTCAGGTGTAAATTGTTTTAAAGAAAGTCCTAAAAACTGATTTGTTAAAAATTTCTTTCCAGTAGATTTACTCTTTCTTTACTTCATTGTTAAGTATAAGCGATTTTGTAATTGGCATGAGCAACTTTTCGCAAATGACCTTTTCCTTTTTTCATCAGGATAGGCATCTTTTCAAAGAAAGATAATACGTAAGCTTGCCCGACATACCCTTGTAAAAAAGAACCATAGTACCCATGGTAATTTGACCAAATTACATGTAACATCAAATCATGCAAATTACTATCAAATTACCATGATTTGATGGTAATTTGGTCAAATTACTGTCAAATTACCATGGGTACTATGGTACTTTTTTACAAGGGTAGCAACCAACAGAATTCAAACTCTATGAAAGAAAAACATCGTAGACCAGGTGACTAGAATAGCACGTCAATGAACAATTGGGAAAGGGCATTGTTTGCAAGTTGGCTATCATTTGGCAGACTGTCAAATACCAACCATCAATGAACACTTTGTTGCTTTTCAGTGGATTTAATGAAAAGTATAATTATAAATGAATATATGAATAATCATTACATCACAGTCAATGCTTATCTCAGTGAATTTTAAACGAACATGCCAGTTTATGTCAAATGACCTTTATCTGCTCATGCGCAAATCCTAATTACGAAATCGCTTATTCCTGTCTTCTTCCTTCTCTTCTATACTGGAAAATTACTAATACTTTATATCATCATTATCATCATTATTATCATTATATCATTCATAACTACAAAATACAGGACATTTTTGGTTTGATTATCTAGTTATATCTTTTGTATGTTGTAGTGTATGATAACATACTTGTGCCACCATCCTAAAGAATGTCTGATAAAGCATTAATTATTATTTACCTAAACAAAAATACTAACTACTCTGAATAACCCAGTGTTGTCATATTTTCATCTCAAACATTTCCATTCTTTTGGTCTCACTAATTTTCTTCATAGTCTTACAGAATCCCAGATAGACATAATTCACATTTCTTTCCCTGATCCATGTCTCACTCTTCGATGAGATGTCAGAATACAGATAGCGCACTCTTGTGACAAAAGATTTACAGTTTTTGTATTTCTATCGCCATTAGCATATTTCAAGCAATGAACACACGCAAACACACACGTCAAGAAGTGTACCGAGGAGAAGTATCCAGACACTTGGTCTCTACATCTAATATGCATGGGTATACATGTATACCCAGGATGAAAAAAATCCATGCTTTCAAGATACAAGTCATCTTGATGTTAAAATTCATACAGTAATCTTTAGATGCATTGGGAATGATCATCTTGCAAATACAGGCATGATGGAAGTTGTTTTAGGAATTACCTTCAGAAAATCCAGCGATATGAATTTAAATGTATCCCTATCATTCATGCCTTATATCAAGAACTGCATTAGTTCTGTTACATGTAGATAATATGTGAGAAGAGCAGGCATAACTTTATATCTACTGTTTGAACGATCAAAACATACATACCGGTAATACTAAATGTCATATGAAAAGTTGCAATTTAAACAGCACACCCAGTATGGGAGGAATCTCTTAATATCTATGTGCTTCAAATTCAAGATTGGTGGAAAAACAATCAGACAACTTGCTTTTATGTCCCCCCCACCCCCCCCCGATTTAAAAAGGTCTAACAATGCCCCTATCTACAGAACTCACCTTTTTCATTGTCAGCCCTCTCTTGATCATAGTACCTTTTGAGCTGCTCCTGACGAAGCTTCTTACAGACTCTGAGCCTCTGGGTACGAGGAAGTTGGTCTAGGGACCCGGCCCCAGACCCAGAGAGGGAGCCTTGTAGGGTAGTGGCCTCATAGATGGGCTCTGATTGGGCCTGCTGCCGCTTCAAAACTATGGAAAGAACAAAGATATGATCTTCTCTTTAAAACCATATTGACAATTCATTTCCTTTCTTTTCAGTATTTTAAAAATGAAATATGGAACACATGGAACTTCCGTAAGTGTCAAATTTCGCAGAAAATCCTTGCGTCACACGTTTTTCCAAGTACGTATAGGAGCACGCAAGACGTGCAAGGCCGGAGGCTGTTGGACATGTCCAAAAATTTCTGAATGTGGTTAGGTTTTCTGATGAACGCACGTGACATGCGCAGCCATTGTACTTCTTGCACAGGCTTCTTTCGGAGGTCCCATCCCATGAAGACCATGGCTCCAAACACAGCCGTGACATATCGTGCATCAGTTGCACGGTACATGTACGGGGCTGTAAGTTCATCTCAAGAGTTCTTGCAGGTATGAGGGGGATGTTAATGAGGAGGGTGCAAGATGCCAAAGAGGAGATGCAGTGAGCTAGGGGCACGACTGGTTGTGACCATGACAAACGAAGGACGTATGAATCGCAGGAGTTGGCCGCAGCCGATCGCAGCTGCGGACATGCACTTGCAAATACACACACGATTAGTTGTGAGCATAGCATAAAGCATAGAATGGCTGTTTAATCAATTTAGTTTATAAATGGGCTCTGATTGGACCTGCTGCTACTTTACAACCAAGGAGAAATAAAAGATGAGACTCACTTCAAACAATTATCATTGTTCAATGTTTCATTATATGTTTTCAAAATCAAACTACTCAAACAACCAAGACTTTCCATGCACCATCTTTTTTTGGTAAGACACTAAAATAAAAACAAAATTAAAGAATGTCATTCTTACCCCCGTGATAGCTGCGAGACAAATGCTTGAAACTCATATTCTCAAAAAAAATATTGCTCTCTACAGCTTACAAACAGTTACACCAGAACACTTCCAGTATATCCCACAAAATATGAATATTCCAAGAGTGGTATACATTTATGAATCATCCACTTGCTAATTCAGTGTTCAAAGGTTGAATATGTCAACCGATATTCAGAAGTATTGGAGCAATAGATACACAGATAACCTGGTGTTGCTGAGTTACAAATCTGAAATTTCCATTCAAATATCCACTCACGATATCTACGTTTACGACTAGAATTAGAAACAGCTAAACGATGTCACGACAAAACACCATCCTTTTTGCCATGAGAATAAAATGATAAATTGGGAACATAAACCCAGTATGAAGTGTAAAACACACAAATCAATCACGTTTATGATATCAAATTTCCATTTCCACGTACAATGTCCTCAGCTTAGCAACTTGCAAAAATCCAAAAATTATAACACATTGCTGTTTTTACCAAATGTGACAAATGCTAAGAGTCATAAAATTTTTTGGTAAAACATGAGTCAGCTGTGTTCCAAAAATTCTCAATTCAAATTGAGAGGACTTTTCAAAGTGCACCGGTATTGTGAATTCACAAAGGGTAAGGGCGAATATTCCCCATCAAACAATGGCATATCGGTGATTTGTGATATCTGAGTGATAAATGTTGACATCATGCTTACACAAGAGGGGTTAATAATTGAACTATTCATGGTGGGCAATAGACCAAAGCTTTGGACCCATTTTATAACTCTATGAGGTGAAGTCATCCACCCCCAAAGGGAGAATAGGGGGAATTCTCTGCTTTTCATAGCAAACAGTATTTCCTAAGAACTACCGGTGTATAGCAGGAAATGTTTACACAAGTTAAAGAATATTGCGGGAATGATGATAACACTCCCTTCTGATATAAACGAAAGAGTATAACCAAGCAGGAGTTTCATAAGTTTCTGAATAAACTAAGCTGAAAACAATGATACTAAAAAGTAAAAAGATAATATTTTAAGCTGATATGATAGCAATCTCACTTCTTCTTTTAATATATGTTACAAAAAGAAATACTGATAGAAGCAATAAATTAGAAAACATAATGATTCATGAAAAAATTACACCATTCCCTGCCACCCCCCCCCCGAAAAAAAATGAGATTACAGGAATATAAAAAGTGAAATTTCAAAATTTAGGATCAAAAGATGTGAAAGGCACTGACAAATTAGAAAAAAAAAATTGTTTACGCTACTATCCTATAAGGACATTAGGCGAAATCGTGGCCTCAACAAGTACAGTATGTTCTTTAAAAGACCTCCAGTTTTTCATACATCAAACACTGATTTATCAACTTCTAGCAGATCTACATTACCTAACAAAGTTCCGATGTCATGCCTTGTTTCCTTTCATACATCAAGGATAGAAAAATTTCACAGGTAATTAATTATTCACAGACAACTGTTCTCTTCAATTTGATAAATCACAAGAATAAAAAGATCAATAAATTTTATCCCATTGGTGGTTTTATAGCATTTGAAAAACCTTGGCCCAAATTCTAAGAAAAAATTACCGGTATTTTTGTATCGGCTTTCAAATTATATATTTGTCTCTGCTCACCTTGTGATGAGAAAATTTAATTGAGCTGTTCAAAAAAGTTAAAATAGCTCTTATTTTGCTCAATTGTTAACAAATGAGAGGTAAAAATGATTTACACGCCTGACCCACCACTTAAAGAAAGTCAACCCGGATTACAAGTTGGTTTTAAAAGAAGCAGGAAAATTAAAGAAACAGATCAGTGAAGGTTTGAGCAAAATCCGATAAGAAATAAGAAAGTTATGAATTTTTGAAGTTGTTATCGATGAAGCACAAATTGGCAACTCCGTGATGTGTCTTGCAAACTCCTCTCCCATTTGCCCTGTACCCCCAAAATTATTAATTTCCAGTTTTCTCTAAAGAAAATGTTTTAAAAATACATGCACCTTAGACATTATCTTTATCAAACAAATCTATTCCTTCATCCAAAGCTAAGAAAATGAAAATTATGAAATTTTCTCTGAGCGAATTGGAGAGGATGGCTCACAAGATACGAGTTGCCAATTTGTGTTTGATTGATTACAACTTCAAAAATTCACAACTTTCTTATTTCTTATCGGATTTTGCTCAAACCTTCACTGATCTGTTTCCTTATTTTTTCTGCTTCTTTTAAAACCAACTTGTAATCAGGGCGGACTTTCCCTTTAAATTCCAAATTTTGTTTTTGACGGTTCTGAGTAGTTATTATTTTCTTCATTGTATTATTTGCTTTTCATTTGTTATGGTTGCTAATTTGTAGAATTTATGCATTTCTAGATTTTACATAGATTTGACGCTAGCTTATTTTCCTTACAGGTTTAATAATTTAGTTTTATAACCTACACATGCATTGTTGAGAAGAATTCTATTGCATTACTCTATTTTCTGTCTCATAAAAGTTATTATTGGTCAATGCATGATCCACTTTAATTTGCATCTCATGTGCAACAAAATGATTAGAGAACTGGTATTCATAAAATCAAGTTCAGGAACAAAAAATCAAATTACATGTATGTGTGAATCATTATTAGCGAAATTGTCTTGCTTTAAGAGAATGTTTACTAAACTAATCCATATCAAAAAAAGTTTGCAGATATAGAAATCAAATTTTTAATAATATGTACAGAAAAAAACTATTTACAAAGTTCTGTTTGGATGATCAACCTATACTGCATTCTGTAGATTTCAATTTATCTAAAATGGTTATGTATGGGTTAATTTGCCTACATTCCATTTCACTTACCTATTAAACATGTTTTCAACAGGAAATAATAACTAATGCAAATACATTTAGCATACCTACCTTTTCTATATTTTTGTCTATTTCAATCTCTCTCTCTCACTCTCTTTCTTCCTCCTTTTCTCTCCCCTTCAGTTCACTCTCATCTTTCTCTTTTACCTTTCCCCTCTTTCTACCTTCCTTTACTCTATCTCCCTGTACTACTACACACAGCTGTAAGATTTCGTCTCCATATTGCATACCAGTATATACAATATACATACCTCCTCTCTTTCCTTGCTCTTCAAATACTTTTCTCCTTGTTTCCCGCATAATTCAGAATCGCTGATAAATGCCCCCAAAAATGCAGATTTTAAAAAGTTATCAGAGTTTGTGATGACAAACGATTGCTCATAAAATCAGCTGTTCAGTATGCATTCTATCATATTAATTCTCTGGTGCTGTAGCTTTCTGGATTAGCTCTGAGTAAAGCAGATCTCACATGTTGTGGTTGACAAGTTTTCCTGAACATCCACCACAACTTCAAGTTTGGAACATTGAAGAAAACTCCTCAAAAAAGCTTTACAATATCATAAAACCACCAACAGCTTTGATAACTGCATACTACCAAAGGAAATGTCCAAATGCTTCCTTTGAAGAATATTTTTTTCTCCCTATCAACCACACTATTATACCCTATGTAAACATGCCCAAGTACATTACAGCTCCTGTATGGTGTGTTTACACTTAGAGATAAGTACTGTTCACACGATTATCCAAGGAGGCAAATAAAGAACTTCAAAGGTCCTATGTGGTTGCTCTGTTCAACTTTACACAGTGTAAATCTATTGTTGTATGTCCTCCTATGGTTTGCATTGTACCACTTGGAATCACAGAATAAATACAAGTCATCATACTGCAGGGAGGACCAGACCACAAAACTACTGAACCGTGGAGTTCATAACAACTCTTCTGTCCATTATGGGGTGCATGGGAATTGGGTACAGGGTGGAAAGAGATTGAATGTAGATATTACATTTATGACTCATGAAATAAAAGAAGCATGCATACACATGTCATATCATTCATGATTAATATTTAGTACTTAGTAGTTGACACGATTAAACAAGAAAAGGTCACAGAAAACCTGTCTTATTGACCACCTTTCTTAAAAAGTAAGTTGCGAATAAGACTCTTTATTTTTCCTCAGCTCTCAGAAATATCCGTCAACCTGTCTAAAACAGCAACCAGTCTGCTGAAGCCACTTTAATATCTTGTTTTCCTATGAGTGGCCTCTGCATACAGGTTTAACTATACACAATCATATTTATGATTATTCTGCTGTGGTATTTTTTTTAACAAATAAGAAAAATAAAATCTCTCCAATGATAAACTGCTGGTTTTATGGCACATTTACAATAAGAATGGACACTTTGAGCAGTAACGAAGGTTTGACTGGAAAGAAGAACTCCATCTGCACTGCTTGATTGACTGATAATATTTATCACAAAAAAAAAGATCACAATACATGTATTTTGGTGACTGTCTGAGTATTGTTAGCTCAAGGTATGGCTCAATGAATAAGCTACGTCACATATACTAGGAAAGTTGACACTTCTATGTATGAATCACCTTGGATATGAGACTCCGGAAGAAAATCATACACTGTTACTGAAGGTACAAAGTACAAAGTCATGTCAGTAAACACATCAAGGAAAAACAAACAGAAACAGAGACAGATACAACGATAGGGACAGGGACAGGGACGGAGACAGAGATAAACAAACACAAGAAAGGCACACGTACATGAACAAAAAGACAAAGGAAATGAAAGGAAGTGAGACAGGCACAGAAAGATGGCAGATGCAGACAGACAGACAGACAGACATGGAAACAGACACACAAAGAGACATACAAAGAGACACACAAAGAGACATACACAGACAAGTGACAGACAAAATGACAAAGATGGTGAGAGAGTGGGGAAACAGATCAAGAAAGACAGAGAGAGGTGTAGAGGGAAAGAAATATGATTGGGGAAAAAAAGAATGAAGAATGAAAGATAAGGAGGATTACAAAACAACCAATTATATTATGCTCTCTTTCTTCAAGATGAAATCAATGCATGTCTTTGTAAGCAACATCACAAAGCACAGGGGAAGAGGGAATAAAGAAATATATACTTAAATAGAAGAGAAAATAACAATACAAATGACTGAAAGAATGTAAGTTTTCTACTGCTGATGAAATGGAGAGAAAAAAAACCCCTCTACTTTACGATCAACCTTGCTCATGGTGTATGCTTACATCACAAAGTTTTGTGTGTACTTTTTGGTGAACAAAGTTCACTCTGCATCTTTATGACTTCTCTTGGACAAAAAAACGCAAAGTTAGATCACTTATCTCTTCATTCAACAAAACCAATGTTGCATTGCCTGGTTTAGAGTGACCTTCTCAGAATAGAATATTTGGTCACACTCTGGAAATAATGACCAACCAAATTTGGAGAGAACTCTCTTACTTCAAAGACCAACATAATGCAAAGTTTGACAACTATAGAACAGGATATAAAATTAATCTTATTTGACTTTATCAGTTACAAAACCAGTTGAGGATGTTTGCTCACCTCTTGCACTTTAACAGTAATTATGTTTGGGTATAGTAATGACAGAAAATACATTAGAGTTCTGGGAAAGGTAAAAAATAATTTGTGAGATTTCTCATTCTTATTATGTTAGTTTGGAAGATTATCATAGTAGATACGGTATGTCCCCTGAAAAGGGATTGCTCCTCAAATGCCCTCACATTCAAAACATTACAAGAAACAGATGACCTGTTCCGGCTGAAAATTTGTGTGTAGTCCCACATACACATTTCTGTGCGCAGTGCATGTGATTCTCAGCAGGATGGAGTCAATTTCTTGTCAGTTTAGTGATTCCAAAGCCTTACAGCATACATCAATTCTTATGTGCTATATAATCAACCTTTCACAGTTGCTTTGAGACAGTTTCTTTCACAATTCAATCTCATGACCAGAATTCAACATTATCATTAATCAAACAAAACTAACACCTATACTCAATACTACAAATACATGTAAGTGATATCTGCAAACATGTTTGTGGATAAAAGGTATAATTGTTGATCAAAGAACGGTACCAGTATTAGACAACACTTGTAAATGTTGTAGGTGCTTTTTTCAATGAATGTCATTTCATACGCTTGATTTGGACACATAATAGGATATTAGATTAGCAAGCAAACTCCCTGCGAGTAAACTAGGCACAATTTATTGATCACCATGGCAACTATTTCCACATCTACTTGAGATGTGGGTTGTATGGTCTGATGTCTGATTGTAAACAGACAGAGATTAATACTCCTCAGCAGCTTACGTCAATCTCAGCTAATAAATCATTGTTCACATATACAGAAAACATGTTCAGAATATCAATCAATTCACATTATTTTACTAAAGTAAAATACCACCCCAGGTTGCAGGCCAAAAAGCTAGTCATATATTTTCCACTCCATTTGGAAATATATCAAACAAACTTCTGATGTGGTTAGATACATATCAGATAATTATAATCGCTATCTATATCCAGATTTTTTCTTTATTATTGTAAATCACATTATTTGAACTTTTGAAGTTATCTGATCAATTAAATCTAATAATATCCACATTGAAAACGAACATATGCTAAGGATATTTGCAAAGTTTTTATAGCATTTCATAAACAATAAAGCACAACCAGAGCATTTGTTTGTGTGCTTATTTAAAACCCTTTGTAAAATAAAGCACAACCAGAGCATTTGTTTGTTTACTCTATGGCAGTTTCTAATCCATTTCCATGCATGAAGTTTCAAGTATGAACTGAGATAAATTGTCTGGTCAAATGTTTATACAAAGCAGCCAACCATGTCTGTATCAAGATCTGTTGATTTATTTATTTACAAATCTATTCAAGGATTTCAGACCCCAAATCAAACTTCCTGAAAGTAATTAGCCAGCATTATAGGGTCATCTTGTTCTGTGTCCAGCAGAAGGTAGCAAGCACATATTTGGATCAAAGTTTAAAATATTTTTTTTCAGTTTTGTCACAGAAATAGCAATAATATAGAACATCTAAACCTATCATTTATTAATGATGCCTTCTTCATCTTCTCAAACCCCCCGGAAAGAAGGATAACCTTCACTGACTTTGAAATTAATGATAGAATCAACAATGATGATAATCACATTTTTCTTATTCCTTCTGAAATTAATTTAGGCAACTGAATGCTGCAATTACACAAGCAACAGTCTCTGCGTACATAGAATCGTTTACATGTATAATGCAGAAACAGATCGTCTGTTTGGAGCCAGAAGATCTTTTGTACAGAGTTAAAGCCCTTCTGGCTCTAAACAGACGAAATACTATCCAGTATCAACAATAAGGCCTACATGTACAAATGAATATATGCACCATACAAAGAACAAAGTCAATAACAAGTTGTTTACTAGATGTTCTTATGCATGCATCATTTGTAAATCTACAAAAACATGAAAACAGATTATCAATTATATGCTGATATGCAGCATCCTAACCATACACTGAAATCATACACTATTACAATACAACCATCTACTTTATATTTATACAAGCTCTATTTCTTATTCCACACAGCTCAAAGAAATATTGCTTGAAGCCTGTACTGCAAATGATGCATACTGCCATGCCATATAAAGCGCACAGTAGATATTAAAGCTCTGTAGCTTGCGCTGTGGTGCAACAAGTATACGAATTTACCTTCTTTGGAGATTGTAATCTCGCTCAAAAGACGATAAATCAATTCTATTGTCTCTTCCTCCGACTGCATAGCTAGCTGCTCCTTAAACAACAAGTGTCTCAAGCGCACTGCATCCAAGGCTCCTCTAACATCCTCATTATTTACCGTTAGAAAATGAGATGGAAAATTAGCATCTCGAGATTACAGAGTTCATACATAACGCAAACAGCGTTTCAATGCTGAGGTTAGCTCAATAGAAGCATACAAGTAGCATTAAATGATCTGTACAATTAACAATGCTTCTCTAACAAGAAGAGTTTCATGCACACTGTATCCAAGGCTCTTCCAACATCCTTATCCATCATTTACCGAGAGAAGATGAGATGGATAATTAGCATCTCGAGATTAGAGAGTTCATACACAAAACAACAGCGTTTCAATGCTGAGGTTAGTTCAATAGAAGCATATAAGTAGCTTTAAATGATGTACCATTAACGATGCTTCTCTAACAAGAAGAGCTTAATGTCTAACTCATCCAAGGCTCCTCCAATATCCTCATCATTTACTGATAGAAGATGAGATGAACAATTAGCATCTCACAATAAGTAGGTTCTTATACACAACCCAAACATTGTTACTGACCCTGCTACACAGAGCTCAATGAAAGCATACATGCAACGATGTACAATTAACTCTGCATCTCGAATAAAAAGAGCTCCATGCCTAACATATCCAAGGCTCCTCTAAATCTTCATCCCCATCATTTACCAGCAGAAGATGAGACTGACAGCACAGCGATGGACAGTAAGCATCTTGTTATTAGTGGGTTCATACTCAGCACAAACATCGTTTCAGATGCTGAGGTTAGCTCGACTTAAGCTCGATAAGAGCATAGCATTTAATGATGAATCACAACAGTCAGTACCTCACCATGAGGGTTCCAAAGCAGCGCAAGTATCATTTCCAATGCTGAAGATGTTGGGCAACAGCAGAGCATTTAATGGCGGATCCACAAATTACAAGAACTGCTTTTCAGTGGATCCCCCACATTTCCTCAGAAATTAAGAATTTCTATTAATAATTCATTATAATAATTTATTGTATTGTATATACAGTGTACTTCTACACTTATCAAGGAAAAATGGATTTGTACATATATTTTTCATATTTTCTGTAACAGTATCTGTAATGCCATTGTCTTTCCTTTCTGTTGGAAATGAATGAAATACGAATTTGAAAAAAAAAAAAAACAAGATTTATACATGTAATTAGCTGTGTAGATAATGATTCACAGGCAGGAATAACATTACTTCAGATGCTGACAAAGCTTAGTAAAGCACCAAATTTAAAGGGACGGTACACTCGTCTATCAATTCAGCTTGAAATAAAAGCACAACAATCAGAGAAATGGATAAGTGAAAGTTAAGGGATAATCGAATAAAGGATAAGAAAATTATGACAGACTTTTAAAATTCCAGTCTAGCAAACACAAATTGGCAAATCTGTGATTTACCTTAATATCATCACCTCTTCCACAACTCCCAATTTTTTTATGGATTAAACATTTCATAAATCTCTATCTTATCTTTAAAAAACTACTTCATTGTATATGTGCTCTAAATACATTTTTTTTTAAATGTTCTTACATTCCCTACATGAAGTAGATATATTCCTTCATTCCCTACATGAAGTAGATATATTCCTTCATTCCCTAAATGAAGTAGATATATTCCTTCATCAACAACCAACAAAATAGAAATTTGTAAAATAAAAAAAAATAATGGAAGAAGTGCTAACAAGGTAAATAACAGAGTGCAAATTTAGTTTTTGATCGATTGCAATGTTGAACTGTCTTTTAACCCTTTATGCATTTTTATCAAACTTTCTCATATCTTTTTTTCCAATCTTTCTGCAATTATTAATATCAGTATAGTATCAGGGTGGAGTTCCCCTTCAACAATATGTGGGTAGTTCAAGACTTGTAATTACGGCGTCAAGATTAGTGTTCTTACGCAGCACAAATTAGATCTCAGACATGCTCGGCAGGCGCTAATGATAATATTACAGCAAAAAGCATTACTAATCAGAAGTTGGTTTTGTCAGCAATCACCCCCAAAAGAACCACTGAAAGCCACTCACTTATAATACAAAATGCAATTTACTCCAGGCAAATGGGAAAACTAGTAAGCATGGCACGGAAAATTTTTGAAGTACTTGTTAGAAGGGCTGCAAATGAAAATAATTTATTTTCAATATAATAATTCATGTGGAGTAAATTTTTTGCAAAATGCAATGAACTCCAGAAAAATGGGATATATAGTTAACATGGCAGGGGAAACTGGATTTAGACATTGAAGGATTGCAAATGAATATTTTCAATCTGATGATTTGCGTACATACATTGCTTCCAATCCTACCTCCAGGTCCAAGCATAATCCTTTCGTATACAGTGTAGACATAAATTGACATATAGAAGAGCCCTTGAATAAGCAATGCAAGAATACAAACAACAAAGTGAGTTTACCTGTTTCTGTGTTTTCCATCTCAAAAACTTCTTTCTTGGTGGATCTCAAAATAAATTCAGCAAGACTACATCTTCTCTGCAAAGTCAATTCTTTTATATATAAGATATACTCCCAATTTTAATACCTACATGAGCTTTACTTTTTTCTTTCTTGGGGGAGGGTTAACCCCTACCATGCCGTGGGCGACAAATCCTGCCCAAAAATTTGAGTGTTGAACATTTTGTTTAGGCTCAGAGTGGCTTGAAAATTCTTCCCAATACAGAAATTTATGCCATCAATATAATGTTTATTCCTATGATCATTGCCTAGTTTGCTCGAGAAAAAACGCATTGAAAGTTAATATTTAACTCTTGAACTTTCATTTTTGACAACTGCTCAAAAATCTGGTGGCATGGAAGGGGTTAAGTTGAAGGTGATAGGTCTTGGACAAAGTGAATGATATGGTAATCTTGCTAGCTAACACCCTATCTAGATTATGACACCTTTGAAAATTAAGGGAAATTAACCTCAGCGTATGAATTAGCTTATTTTGAATGGTGTAGTATATGCCTCTTATTTGATACATGCAATTTCATGTAAAAACACAGGATATAGATATAAATCACTATTTTCCAGCCAAGTTATCGTCTGCTAGCAATAATAAGGGGGCTGCCATTACTTTATGTGTACACGAACATATTTTTCATCCCAAGTAAAATTTCCTTCATCGTTAACTTGTAATTGATTTTTAGAGGACAAATATATATTAGATAAAGTCACATATTCTGAAATGTAAGTTTAGTTTTATATATTTTTTAAAAGGTCTTAATTTGTTCATAAAAAAATATACTTCATAAAAAATACGTCAAGGACGGAGAATTGACGTCAAGGACGGAGACAATCGTAACAATACCAAAACAAAGCGAGGAATCTGCTTTACAGGATGGCTATTAGAACTCATGGGTCGTCAATTATCTAGGCCCATGGCCAATAACAATCGTAATACAATCAGAACAAAGCGACGTATCTGTTGTAAAGGTAGGCTATTATCAATGCATATGGTACCTAATGATCCGTGTCATGCACAAAATGCAGCCTCCATGGAAAGACGTAGCAGACAATAGGTGCATCTAGAATATCACGTGGGTTAATTGTCCTTTAAGGTTGCGCTTTGTATCAATCACTCTCTCTCTCTCTTTCTCTTCTATCTTATCTTCTCTCTTTCTCTCTGTTGCTTTCTATCTCATTATCCCTTGAATTCCCTTCCATATCTCTCTCTCTCTCTCTCTGTCACTTTCCCCTCACTCCATCTCTCTTTCCCTTACTCTGTCTGTATCCTTCCTGTCTCTCTATTCCTCTCAATATCTCCCCCACCCCCTCTCTCTCCCCTCTCTCTCTCTCTCTTCTCTTTCTCTTTCTAATTCTATCTTATCTTCTCTCTTTCTTTCTGTTGCTTTCTATCTCATTATCCTTGAATTCCCTTCCCTATCCCTCTCTCTCACTTTCCCCTCACTCCATCTCACTTTCCCCTCACTCCATCTCTCTTTCTCTTACTCTGTATCCTTCCTGTCTCTCTATTCCTCTCTATATCCCCCCCACCACCCCCCCCCCCCCCCTCTCTCTCTCTCTCTGTCGCTTTTTATCTCTCTATCCCTTCCCCATCTCTCTCTCTCTCTCTTTCTCCTCACTCCATCACTCTTTCCCTTACATATACCATCTGTATCCCTCATGTCTCTCTATTCCTCTCTATATCTCCCCCAACAACCCCCCCCCCCCCCCCTCTCTCTCTCTCTCTCTCTCTCTGCTGTCTCTCTCCCCTCTCTCAATGATGGCACCCATGAAGCTCAAACTCTAACCAATCATTTGGACAGACAAAAATCAATATGGACGTTTTTCGGGTAGCGATTGTCCTTGATAGCATTACATATGAGATTAAGCTGTTCATCTTCCTTTTCCTGCTCTAAATTCTCATAACAACAAGCTATGAACACTTTAACTTACTATATAAACAAACAAGTATAGGGGAGTGGGGTGAGGGACGGGGAGGCGCAGACGTGGATTATATTTTTTCTGGATGAACAGGAGTGTCATGGCATTTGATTGCATCTGCTAGAAATCAGAATGGCGTTAATGTCTAAACAACGTCCTGGCTCTAGGAAGCCGTTTCCTATAAAGCAAGTTCATGTATTAAATGTGGTACATGTATTGTAGATGTATAGAATACCAAATGGTGGATCACGTACAGGAGCATCTTCAACAGGTCATTCAGGGAATTCAAAAACATAGAAGAAAAACAAAACCTGAAACGAAGGGGAGAAAAATATGACGCATCATAATTTTATCTTTATCTTTATCTCAAATATTGAAAAATCAATCAGTCATTTTGTATTCTGATTCAAATGGGAAACTTATTCAAGAAGATCAACAGTTTTAACATGCATTAAACATAGTCAAAGTGACATGAATTTTGCAGATGAAGATTTTTAGGACACTTTCAGGTAAAAATATGTGTTTGACAGAGTTATATCTACAATAACCTTGCATATGTGTGAGTGGTCAAGTACAGTACCTCAGGAAACCATGTCAACACGTTGACAGAAAACATCAGGGGAGCGTTTCATCAAGCGTTTTGGCAGTGATTTTGACCGACAACTGTTATAAGCTACTGAAATCCTTGCATCTAATTGGCTGAGAGCAAATTTGTCGGTAAAAATCACTGACAAAACACTTGATGAAACGCTCCCCAGTACTGACGAAGGCACTATTCAACATTCATTACCGGTAAATATGTTTATTAAAAGTCTAATGTTAAACCTGAAACTTTCGCTACATAAAACTTTCGCAATTTGTTAATGACAGCCAATAGACCGCTTCTGTTAATGTATACAAATTTATGCACATATATTCTCTGAGCACCTGCTGTTTATAAATGAGCCTCGATGCTTGGAATCCAGTTTGCATACATTATTTGTTGCTACATGTATGTCCAGCAAGCTTTCAGGTTGTCAAGAACAACCTTTGTTTGAAAGGTATGCATAAAATTTGCAGACAATACCGAAGCGGTCTATTTTGCAGCAAGAAACTTTCACAAAGTACAATAATTTTATGTTGTTTCAGTTGTGATATGATTATTTTGCAGCAAGCAGCAGCATAAAACTTTTGCAAATCTCGACCACTTGCAAAATTCACAAAAGTATCATGCACGCTCAAATTTTTGGTTTTTCAGTATTCAAAATTCAAACACGTTTTGTTTTTTGGGTAATCAGCAGGCATTAGCTGGTGTTTTTTCCCCCTCTCCTTCTGTTATATATAATATTGACTGGCCTTGAGGGGGACATCGAATATGTTGCCCGCAACAGAATCAGTTGAAGACGAGGGGCAATATGGTTGTTTTAAGGGCAATATGATTGTTTTAAGGGCAATATGGTTGTTTTAAGGGCAATATGGTTGTTTTAAGGGCAACATTTTCGATATTCCCCAAAAGTAGAGCCAGTCAATATTATTATTACTACCTATATCATGTTTACTATGAACATGGCGAACAAAAGAAGCGGACAAAATATACAGCTCCTCATTGTACCTTCCACACTTGCTCTGGTAGACAAAAGAACATCCCTTCATTGCTATTATGTAAAAATATGTAGAACAGGTGTCACATGCATATTCACCTGTTCTACTTATTTTACATAATAGCAATGAATGGATGTTCTTTTTTCTACCAGAGCAATTGTTGGGGTACAATGAGGAGCTGTATATTTTGTCCGCTCTCTTTGTCATCGTGTTCATAGTGTTATCATGCAGCAATGACAGACACGTCTGTTTGCCTGTCAGTCTCTCTGATTTCAGTTATTCATGCAGGTATGTAATCAGGGCCAAGTAATTGTGATGTAAATTGTTACCGCGCGTATCCATTGTTTAAGCCTACACTTTAACGCGTACACAATACTGCGTGTATGCACTTTAATAAAAGCGAACTGACAAGAAAAGGTGGATGTTATACGGGCTCAATGTTGACAGCACTTTTTGTACTTTTGTGAACGGTGAAACCCGGAAGAGGGAAAATATGAGGGAATGATGACCGCTCAGAACTAGGTCATTTGCGGACCGCGCAAAATATGAATTTTAATTGCCCTGTAAAAATACCCCATATTATAGCTAATAATGTACTTTGTATTTTGTATTCTTGTATTCTTGTATTATTGTCATATATTGTAATCCTGGAAATTAAATAAAATAAAATAAAATAAATAAAATACACTCAAAACTTAACTAGTTTATATCACTTTATCACGATCTAATTTTAAAACTTTCCAGACCACATCAGCAAGCAATGGTCATATTGATCATTAGGATCATATACATGTGTGTATACTGGGTATTGGGGATACAGATGTAATTTTGTTTGAAATGGAGGTTTTTGTGGGCAAACTGATACTGAAGTATCATTCTTTAGATTTTAAGTTATCAGTTCGTTAAGATACAAAATGTAGAAAGTTATAAAAACTTACATTTGCAGCCCTCTTTTTGGTACTTGTTACCCACACCTCCATACGGATGACGACTGCTCTCAATAATGTTGCGCACTAGTGAGGCCGCTCTACATGGTTACGCACCGTAGATACGTACGCAGAATGTTACGCACACAAGCTATTCTACGAAGATCTGGAAGGGCCAAACTGACGACGTAAAAAATAAAAAATATTACGTACGTACGTAGTAATTATTACGTACGTACGTAATATTTTTTATTTTTTTACGTCGTCAGTTTGGCCCTTCCAGGTCTTCGTAGGAGATCGCGCCGGTACTACTACGAGCGCTGAGGGCTCCCTTCATCATAATCGTGAAAAATACAAACTGGATGCTGACGGGACAGTCTCGATAGCAGTTATCGACAAAAAGGACCCAAAATTTCAGGAAACCCTCTTCAAAGGTCACAAAACAACCTGGTAAGTTTTAATCATCTATTATTCAACATAATTATTTGCATTTAAGTAAACTGCAATAGATCAGTTTCAATTAAATATAGCCAAAAATGCACAGTGATGCAGTTTAGGTATGGGATGTGTGTTGGCTGCGTTACTACACAGTCGGCAATGGCGTGTACCTATGAGTGTTCCAGACCTTGTTTACAGTCCATTTTACAACAAGTGTTCCAATAAATCCCTAGACCAGACGGCAGAATGGTAGATTTCTAGCAGTAAAGAACACAATATATCATCCACTAAAACAACATGAGATCAGTATGAGTATGAAGCTACCAATGAGTGAGTTAACCTACAATGTAGCTTCATGCTCTCACAACCACTGTCCACAGCAGGCCCAAATCACGGTGTGTGGGACCCCGAAGTCTGTCATAACTAAGTACACTGAGGTGCCGGTGCATGGGCCCGCCGCGCACGGTACCGTAACAACAGGCACTGGATGAGCCACCCTACCACAGAGATGCCAACCGTTCCGGAATATGCATGAGTCAGTGAATTACGCACGGTTGAATGCAGAGAAAACACAACAATACCATGCTGCTATTCACTTGTCATGAAAGCCTTGACCCCTCATACATATTCCGGAACAGTCACTCTGCTACCAGTACCAGAACACACACAGCTTCTTACCCATTTTGTCTCCGCGCCTCAATCTTCAAACAGGGCATAGAATCACCACTAAGTTTTGCAGAAGATCCGATGGCCTTGCACAACAGCACTGATATTCAATTGAGCACCAACTCCTTAGGTAATTTCCGGGAAAACTTGACATGAAACAAATAAATACCACTCCGAAGTTTTCGTGATTTACCAAAATCAGCCACTAAATTTGCATACCGGCACAAGTGTTATTGTTATTGCGTAATTCACAGCCGAAGAGGCGAAGACTCACCCACGTGCAGCTTACGTCATAGGCCAAACAAAAGTTTCGAGGACTCCTCCATTATTTAAACGGGTGTCAATAATCTAAGATCGGGTGGTAAATGGGAGGGGGAAGTAATTGGAAAATCGTGTATTATTGGCGCCATGACTGACGGGGTACGGGTAGGAGCAGCAAATCAGGCCTATATCCACAGGGGCGGATCCAGGATTTAGTATAAGGGGGGGGGGGGCACACAAATGCAGGTTTGTCAACTGTTGGAAAAGGTAGACCCGTATGTTTTTGGTCTTGGGGGGTGGGGGGGGGGGGGGGGTGCGACAATTTCTTTTTTTCGCAAGACCTCCAAAATTTGCCCAGTGGGGGGGGGGGGGGGGGGTTCCAGTTTCTGCCATAATTCTCTGACAAGCGAAAAAATGCATATTTTTCTTCCAATGGGGGGGGGGGGGGGGCACGGGCCGTGCCCCCCCCCCCCCCCCCCCGGATCCGCCAATGTATATCCACATGGGCCGTGGAACCGGTGGGCTGGGGGCTGCAGCCCCTCACTTTTTTTTAGTAGACACTTTTATAAAATGTCGTAAAAAAGGTGTGAAAATTGTCATTAATGAAAAGGAAAGCAGATCAGCCCCCTCCCCCTCACTTTCAAAAACGCTCCGCGGCTCCTGATCCAGGTACATGTATTTGATTTTTTTGGATTGCACAAAAGAATAAGATACTGCATAAACCAATGGACACGTGAGTGCCGATCCCGGGGATGGGGGTATATATCCCCAAAAAAAAATATGAGGTGGGGGATGCCCTGTATTATCATCCACCCCAATATATTTCGATAAATTGAATAAAAATTATGATACATTAACTTTCCAAATGGCTTTAAACAGTAACATATTAAAACATTAAAATGATAACGAAGCTTTTCGATCTGCAACTCATCAGGTTATCACGCAGATATGAACAAATAACAAGAAAATCAACTAGTTATACTGAAAGCTAAACTGGGCACATCCTGCATAGTTAAAACAAACGCAATGCTTGGACGAACTCCTTTTGTCTACACAAAAGAGGGTCTCCAAATTGAATGTAGGCTGCTTCCAAGAACCGGAGGTTCTTGAGACCCTCTATAGATCTATCTAGATCTATAGAGGATCTATCTAGCCAAATAGACCCGAATAACATTGGCGGATCCAGGGGGGGGGCACAGCCGGCCCGTGCCCCCCCCCCCCCTTTTGGAAGAGAAGTATGAGTTTTTACCATTGACGATCCGCCATTTTGTCGATTGTGCCCCCCCCCCCCCTTTTTTTGGAGTGAAACCTTTTTTTTTTTTTGCTTGTCAGGTAATTATGGAGCGAAATTGGACCCCATAGCCCCTTACTAAGCGTTTTTAGAAGGTTTGGCGAAAAAAAATTTTGTGCCTTTTTTTTTGGCTCGATTCTGGCCTCTATTCGGATTGCCATTCGACTTTATTCGGGATGCCCAAAATCGATTCGGGTCAATTCTTGGCGATTCTGCTTGATTCGGGACCTATTCGGGACCTATTCGTCTCTGATTCGGGAGCTGTAAGTTCCGTATCAACCGAATCCATCCGATTCAGGCCATATTCGGGCAGAATCGGTCCGAATTTATTCGGGAGAATTCGGTTCTGGCGTAACCCTTGCTTTACAGAAGACCAGGGCCCATATTCATAAAATCTTATACTAGACCTAATTGGCAACCAGCCATGCCCTGTTGCCTTTGCAAATAGTATTTAAAGGAGAATTAAGCCCTGATTACAAATTTACTTATATTGGAAGGTGTAATAAATTCCTACTTATTGGCCCAAATCATTTTCTAATGAGATATCAGAAAAGGGTATAAATAAAGATATTCCAACACCCGGTATCGTCTCCTACTCATTTACATGGGGGCTGCCATTTTCTTGCTGATTTGGAGTTGTACATGAACCATTGAGAAATGTTCCAGTCAGGAAGATATTTTGAATCCAAATCCTAAATTGATTTTCTTCATTACCTAAAATCCCACATGTGACGGAAAATATAAAGTGTGTGTTTACATGTATTATAAAAATTAAATCTTAATAATGATACTTTTAAATTGTCTGGTTTTGCTTAACAAAAATCTATTTTCTTGGGTTTGCCAAACAGAGCAGAACATAATAATGCAGCATGCATTCTGACTTTTCAAGTCCATTATCCGAAAGCAGGTGAATGCATAGTTTGCCGCTATAGATGCTCAGGGAAGAAGCATCCATAAAATTTGAATTAATTTGCTCCGTCCCATACGTCCAGTATCGAGAAAATAGATTTCTATTAAGCGAATATCGATTTTCAACAGAAATATATAAGGAAATCTTCAGTTTAAAAATAAATTGACATATCTATTCCATATTTTTAATCTCAAATGGGTTTTTAATTTTGAAAAAGGAAATTGAGCATTTGGATTAAGAAAATCTTCTTGTACACATAAACAAAATGGCAGCCCCCATGTGCTGCTAGCAGACGATACATATTGCTAGCAGATGGTAAATCTTGCTCAGAAAAATTTGATTCGTATCGATCTCGTATATTTTGACGCGAAGCCATATAGTCTAACAAGTAGGAATAAATAACACCTTTGAACACTATCGTCTTTATTTTTGAGCGTAATTCTCCTTTAAATGTTTTATGAATATGGGTCCAGTTCCCTGTAAAATGTGTTCAAATAGACCGCTTCTGTAATGTATACAAATTTATGCACATATATATTCTCTGAGCACCTAGTGACGAGCTATTCGATGAACATGCTTTTTTTATAAATGAGCCTCAATGCGTTGAATCCAGTTCCATACATTATTTGTTGCTATGCCCGGCAAGCTCTCAGGTTGTCAAGAACAACCTTTGTTTGAAAAGTATGCATAAAATTTGCATACATTACCGAAGCGGTCTATTTAGGAACGCCTTTACCCAAAATACGCTGTTGACGAATTATTGCAATCATCTGTTTGGAGTTATCGCATAATTCAAAAGTCAGAATATAGGTTGTATACCTTATTTGTTGCTATGTCGGACAGGCCTGACCTGACTTGAAATCAATTCTTATGAATTCTTGCCCCCAAATAAGTTGTTTGTGACAAAGTTAAAAATCGGAGAAACCGATTAAAAAACAGTTTGTATTCTGATGCCATTACTAGCCTATTTATCGTAAATAGATATCCCAAGAAATTCCTTATGCCTACAATGGAAGTGTATGGAAGTGGAGACGCCTTTCGTTTGGCGGACAAAAGGTCCCCCCCCCCCCCCCCACCACTTCCATTGCCGGAGCCCGACGTTCCATCGCTTGTGCTTCATTCTTGGTAAGAAAACGGGGGAGGAAGGAGAAGTCACTTTTAATTTTTTTTTTCAAATTCAAATTCATATTCATTTATTGATTCAAAATCCAAACATACAGGATCATTCTCAATGTTCAATTTACAAAGCTATATTCACCAGTTAGCCGACGTTTGAATGGCAGGAGGGGGGGGGGGGGACAGCACAGGGGTCACTACAGCGATGTGTGTGTGTGTGTGTGTGTGTGTAGGGGGGTTCATATTATGATCCCACTTGCTTAATGCTTAACATGTGCAGTCGGGAAATGTGTCAATAATATTGTAAATTTAAGCTATTTTTTCATTATTTTTATTTTTTATTTTTATTGATTTTATTGATTTTATTTCTTGATGGTGGCATACGTTAATGCAGTGTGCACATCATGATGTTCAGGCCATCCCACACCTGACCACGACCATGCCCGTAACTAGGATTTTTGCGGGGGGTTCAACATTGGAAAAAGTGGACCTTTCTAAGGGAGCGAAGCGACCGAGTAGGGGTGGCGGGTGGGGGTCAGGGGGCGTGCCCCTCGAAGGGTTTAGGCACGAGCGTAGTCAGAATTATGGGTGGGCCAAATGTGAAGCCTGAACATATGCTACCACTGTAGGATTCCAAATACCGCGAGCGAGCAAAGCGATCGAGAGAAAAATAAAAAAGTATTTTTAAATGGCAAAATTGTATTTCATTAGTGAAAAGTAAAGCTATATCTCCGGTCATCTTGTTGCCATATGCAGGAATCATTCATATTAATAAAGTTTTTAGGAAGTGAAGCGAACGGGGGCGGGGGACTTTGCTGTTGTTCTTTTGTAGAAAGTAACCCTAATATCCGGGCGCCATGGCGATAGGGCAGTGACGTGACCTCGCTGCATGAAACTATCTGGTTTGGTGGCTAGTGAGCGAAGCGAGCGAGGTATACTTTACTTTGCCGTTACTCATTTCAGTATAGAAAGTGGACCTAACAAGTATTTGGGTGCCTTGGCGATAGGGCAGCGACCTGCCTGGATGTTGCAATAACATCCTTATGGAAATATTCATGGACCTCGCTGCCTGAAACTCATTTCTAAGATTTGCGAGCGAGGAAGGAAAATGCACTTTAATTCGTTGTTCATTTCAATATAGAAAGTAACTATGGTAATCCTAATTTCTGGGCGCCATGGCGAAAAAGCAGTGACGTGCTCGAAAATAGTCATAACATTGAATATTCATGGACATAATAACATAATTTGGAAATATTCATGGTCCTCGCTGCCTGAAACTATCTTGTTTCAAAGTTTTGTGAATGAGCGAAGTGAACGACGGAAAACGCACTTTTCTATCTCCCAAATGTTATTTCCAAAACACCCCAAGTGTTATATCGGGGGATCTTGTTATTTCTGATTATAGTTTCTCCGGTTGAACAGGCTGGATTAGAGGGCCATAATTTTAAGGGCCTGAATGACTAGACCGACCGGGTCCTCCAGGAGTACTCCATGCAAGCGGGAAAATTTTCCATTTTAAAGTGAACAGACACATTAAATACCCCTCTCTCTTTTCCATTATATGGTTTCTATATTTCACTATTATATTCCATTACCACAGATTTCATTTGAGTCTTATCATGCTTATCACTGCTTATCTTCCCACGTTATCTTTGTATGGTGTTTTAAGCAATCTATTTCCTTGTTTTGTCAGGATTTCCTGTCCAATCTAACACTTTTGAAAGATCAAAATGCTATTCAATTTCATCCTATAGGCTGATAGGATATGTCAGATGTCAAAGATAGTTTAATAATAAAAAAAAAACGGTTTAAATGGTGAATCAACTTCAACATTATCTCCATTCATTTTCATCAGATTTCAATCGAATTCGTCCGACCTGGCAAAATTTTATCAAATCCATCTCTGGGAAGTCGATTTCAAGATTCGTCACATAGACCTTACAACGAGCGGGAGACGATTTTGAATAACTCTTTGAACTTTTCAGTCTTTGACAAAATCAATAAATTTCGAAAATGAATGGCGAAAGACGTATATTGACTATAGGCCTTACTATGAAGTTGCAGGACAAAAGCAAATAAAAAAGTGTTCAAATTGACTGGAAACCTGGCTGCAAACCCTATTATCTCACATTGTTTCCCACTTTCCTTCCTCTCTCCCCTTTCACGTGACTCCCTTGTGCGCACTCCCCTATCTAAGCCAGTTGGTATATGGAAATGTTTTCAAATTTTTAACCTAAAAATCACTATTCTGATGTCACTTTGGAGAATTTTTTCGCCTTATGATATTTTTTTGTTGTTGTTCAAGCATATTTCTGCTTTTTTTTTGGGGGGGGGGGGTGTTCGCACCCTCAGAACCCCCACCACTCCCCCATCCCCGCCCCCGCCTCGTTACAGGCCTGTCATGGATACTACAAACGAATTTGAATAATAAATCGATTGCAACATGGCATAACGTACAAAATTCGAAAATGAATGGTGAAAGACGACATTGATTAATTATAGATTTGCCAGATTAGGAAGTTACGGGAAAAAATCAAAATCAAATGTATTGAAATAGACGGCAAGACCGATATTTTATCACGTTATTTTCCCTTTCCATCATCTCTCCCCTCGCTTCTTTTTTTTAATTTATCTTTTTTTCTTCAAGCGGACCTCTGCTCGCCAACGGGGGGGGGGGGGGTTTCGTTCGAACCCCCTGAACCCGCCTAGTTACGGGCCTGACGACTGGGTTTTTAAATGAATTGAAGTAAGATTACATACGAAATTTTGACATTTTAAATTGTATCCGACAGGAGACCCAAATGGAGTTACTAACAGAAATGGCAAGGTATTTATAAGGCTTATAGTCATGGTATGGAGAAGGCCAAAATGGGCTACCAGTCGGAATGGTATGATGTAAATACAATACTCCCTTTAACCCTATTCTTCTCCCCTCTCTTTTTGGTCAATTCCTTCTCTTTATACGTCTGTCCCTTTCGTCCTTCTGATTTTTTCTTCCATTGTTTTCATTTTCTCTCTTATCTCTCAACTCTTTCTCTCTCCCTCTTATCTCTTAATATAAAAATCACTTCTCGGCCTTTTTTTCTTTTTTCTTATTTTGATTTGACCTTGCCCCTCTCGTTCTCTCATCCTTATCTCCCACCCTCTCCTCTAACTTCTCTCCACCCCTCTCTATCTCCTTTTCTCCTTTATATCCATCTTCCTTTTCTCTCTCTCTCTCTCTCTCTCTTTCTGTAACTCTTCTCGCCCCTTCATGCTCTCTTGTCCCCCTACCATTCTAACATCTTTTTCCTCATCCAATACGAGCTTTGCAAAATTTGGTCTTTACGGCAGTAGCATACCATGAGCCCCTCCTCTCACCAATGATATGAAATGTGAATGAACAAGCCACCAATACAGTGTGAAGGGATACAAACATCTCCTTTCTATGGTTCTTTTTATCTCCCCACCCCCCCCCCTTTTTCTCTTCCTCTTTTTTTTTTTTTTATTTATTTATTTATTGTTATTTATTTATTTGTTATTTTTTATTTTTATTTTATTAATTTTTTATTTTTTTCCGGGGGGGGGGGGGGGGCACATGCCTGATGTAGCTACAACACTGTCTCATGCTTCACATTCTCAGATAACAGATGATATAGCATTATCCAGTACAGTATTTCTGCATTGTAAGCATACAATATGATCCTTTATTTAATACACCATATTTCAGTACATTTATTCTTCTGTGCATATCCTCATCTCAAAATAATAAATACAATTAAACTAAATTCATATAATTAATCTAAATGAAAAACATCGGTGGTCAAATTCTTTTGGTCAATGATGAAGTCGGGCAAATAAATCATCAATCAATCAATCAGGTATTTGATAATAACTTGATAATTATTAACTCATGAAATAAGTATTTGTATTAATAAGATAAAGCTGCAATTCTTCCCTTCTGGATACCAGATGTAAAAAAAAAATAATTGACTTCTCTCCCCTCCCCCCCCCCCCCCCCCCCTCCCTCTCTGACTGGGCAGTTTACTGCTCTTAAAAAGGTCCCAATTCAGATATTGCAAAAGTGCAATAAAATGTCTTCTACTTTCTAATAACTTTTCATTTACAACTGTTTGGTAAACTTACATGAGGGCTAGGCATAAAACTTGATATAATTATCTACAAATTTAATTTCATTAGTTGCATGGCTGATTTGCATTGTGTAAAATAGAATTTTAAATAGTAACTTTAATAATGCAGCAATGATTGATATTGATAAGAGAGTAAATATTATTTATGTATATGCATAAAATGTTGATGATCTAAAAGGATGACTATATAGCTGAGTATGAAAGAAAACTCATTGGCCCGTATTCTGAACTCCGGTTTTACTTAAACCATGGTCTAAACGTGTGGTTGAACTATGGGCAGCCAAGTGTGACACAAATCTCTAACAGTAGATATTCAATTTATCAGCATTTTGGGTACTCAAACTTTTAAAAACTGTCGGGAATGATAAGTACAATAGTTTTCTTGACCGTTAAAGCAAGAGACCAGAATCCAGTAAACATAAGGAACATACAGTGTAAACAAATTTTGACATTTTTGGCTACCCATAGTTAAACCACAGATTTAAACCAAGGTTTAAGTTAAACTGGAGAATACGGGCCATAGAGTAAATTCATACACATTATAGCATAGTTTTATGCTCCTTTAAATTTTCTAAGATAATATACAGCATATGATTGCGTCAGCCATATGCCAAAAGGGCCTTAAGGCCATAGACTTTATACAGTGATAAGGCACTTTTGGCATAAGGCCGACGATATACAGGACATACCTATTCAAAATTGCATACAACTACCGGTAACCACTGTTCTAGTCCCACTTTAAAAAAAAAAGAAGCAAAACAAGAAAAAAAAAAAAACCAAGCCATTCTTGGTCCTAACACATTACAATTTTTGGGTGGCATTTGCCCTCCACAGAACCAACAGGGTTGGGCCAACTCTTAAATATATATACGACATGAGCAGAAAGAGTAATAATTTCTGCACACATTGTGTCAATTTCTCTTGTATGTCCCAGTGTTTGACATCAAGAATTTTAAAAAGTAAAATAAGGATTATAAACCTTTAACTGGCAACATGTTGTAATGTTTCAAATCATTGTTTTCCAGACAAATATTCAATTTCCTAACTTAAAAAAAACGTAGTGCTGTCCATGAATATTCTTTTCAGACACAAGTCCTTTTATTAGAAAAATGTGGTAATAATAAAATAAGTTTTCCTGATGTTAAGAAGGAATACTGATCAATTTAGCCAGATCCTGAATGGGTTTAAAAGCCACATTCTCTAGACATCCAGGTTCGCTTTGGTCCTCTTCAGGTTCTGAATGTCGTCATCATTGAAGTAGCATCCGACCATGATACGCTTTCCTGTAAATCCCTTGCGGCCGTGCAACAGACGCCAGTTATCGAAGATCACCATCCGCCCCGGCTGCAGCTTGGTCTCAAAATTGCTCTCAGGGGATTCGATGATGCGGCCAAAAGCACGATAAGCAGCGTAGAATCTTTCGGCGTCTTCGTACGATAAGTACGAGAGGGTGCGACGATCGTGAGGATTGAATCTGGATAGGATGAAAAGGACGCAAAGATTTTAATGCACTAAAGTATTTACAAAATATTACGTCCAAACAACCTCTTGTATAGAAAACTTGAAACAAAATAAGTAGAAATTTACTAAACATATCTTGGGACAGCAAGGTTTTTACATACAATGTACATTAGATACTTCCTATTTAATAAACAAGTTTTATTGAAAGAAAGCAGCATCAGGAACACAAGCCTCCAACACAAATATCCTCAGTCTATAATGCCGTATAAGATACTTCCCTGCACACAACTACAGAAAAAGTCACTTTCATAATTATGATTATTGGAAGAAAAAACAAAACATAAATCATGTTTGGTGTCCAGGAGAATTACCCAAACCAGGGCTTGTCGTAGAGTGACTTATGATTGACTGAATAGGATATGCAGCTACCATTCAATCGCATACAGTGGAAATTTGTTATAAAGAGTTCTGATTACAACAAGATTCCTGATATAACAAGGTAAATTTGCTGGTCCCTGGTCTTTATGTTCTTTTGTTACTTTACCCTAATATCAGGAGATTCCAGATATAACAAGGAACTTTCATGGTCCAAAGTCCTTCATTTATAATCTCCCATCTAAGAAATACACAGTTGTGATTAATTTTCAAGTTGCAATCTACTGGAATCAATTGCAACTCATTACCATCATTTGCAAAAGTTTAAGACCAACTTGGGATTTGTGGGTATTTCAATAATTTGGAATACTTTCTTTTGTCTCATTGAATGATTACATAACATGTTTACTACATTGATCAGTAGCACAAGAGTAATGGTATAAGCCTATAGTTCAAGTATGATACATAGGTTATGCCATGAAAATAATTGACTTATTGCATTTGGAATAGTGGTCCTAAACATTTGCAAATGTTGGTATTCTTAACCCTAAAAAGACTGGGGTATTTTGGAGGCTGGAAAAACTGGGGGGGGGCCTAAAGGGCCCCCCGAGATCTTGGCCGCTGATTGCGCGATCGTCGCAAATTCTGCAGACGCGTAAACTACAAAATTGCATACTCAGATTTTCGAAAAATATTCATTAATTATTTTTAATTTAATTATTCTAATTTATGCATAAAAGCATACTTTTTGCCCTAAATCACTAAATAAAGCTTCTAGGATGCTGATTTTTGGTGGAAATATTCCTTGTTACATTCCAAACAATTGTACATAAAAAAATTTTGGAATCAACAATTTTTTTTGTTTTTTTATTGTTTTATTAATTTCTTATGTATTTCATTGTTTTTTTGACCGTTTGTTTTTGTGTTTTTTTAGCGAAATTTATTGCAAACATTTTTAGAAGCATAATTATGCTAAAATCAATTAATTTCAGCCATTGAAATTAAAAGTATGAATTTTTATATGAATTAATTGTAAAAACACAATTTGCATTGACTTTGTACACAAAATCACGTTTCTGAGCAATTTTGGGTTGACAAACTTTTTTCAAACGGCATGCACAAGCGAGTTGCGCGAGACTTGAAAGTAAAAAGTCACGGAGCGGCGCGGTGAAAGCTTTTCGCATTCCGGAGTTATCATGCGAAACGTCGAGGGGGCCTTTAGGCCCCCCCCCCCCCCCCCCCCCGTCTTTTTAGGGTTAATTAAGATCAACGTCACCGTACCTGATTGTTGTAGTTGGCCTGTCAACACGTTGTGGCGCAACACATTGTGGTAGCAACGGAAGTCTCTTGTTTCATCCAAATAGTGTCCTACCACAGGAGCATGCAGTAAGTTGCTGTAATGCCAGGATGGGTTTTTCCTATAAAGGTAAGTCAGAATAATTATTAATTA